>QANT01006998.1:0-72003 GCA_003254885.1 Purshia tridentata | reverse complement strand
TTTATTGTTTATTAATCGAAAATATATAGTGGTTATTGAATCATTTTTATTCAAGTTTATAATTATAAATTGAAAATGGAAAAGTGGAGAGTGAGCTAGTATGGAGTGAGCTATTCTTATACTATGATAAATAAAAAAATAGAAAACTTAAGATAGAGCTCGATCATTCGTATGATTGACTATAAAATGAATGTCGACATTGCAAATCTTTGTATACACTAAGACAAATTACGTACCCTTGTAGTAATAACATTAATAAAATAATTTGGAATTAACCTTAATTAATTTGGATTCACTAACATTCCTAAATCTTTCACTAAAGAACCATGTTTTAAGAAAATGTACATAATGTGGAACAAGAACCATACAACCAAAAATATTTAAGCCAGTCAAAAAATGCCATGTAGGGTAAGAGGCTTACACTTGGTCTGAGATGGCAGCATAGTACTATGTTGTTTTTTCTTCTTTCTTGATCCGAGGAATGAAATAATTAAATTTGAGACCTCTCAAAAAAAATAAATATCATTATACTAATAACTAGTTTATATCAATTTTTTTTTTCTAAATAATTAAATTTATATGTAACTTTTATTATAAAAAACTAATATTTCTAAGTCCTAGCATACACTAGCATAACTTATTGTGGGTAGGGTTAGCATGGAACCACAAAGACAAAAATGCACAAAAAGTCCATGCCAGCCACTAAGCACTTGAATAAATTAGAAAAAGCCTAAATCCAGATCAAGCCCACTTAGAAGTTAGAACAAAAAACACATGAAATGTAGTACCAAAATTGAACTGAAGCTCAAATAAATTAGTTTGAAAACATCAGCCCAACCGAGAGAGTCCAGCTTGCACTCAATCTCCACACGACGTCGTTTGAAATCACATTGCATAAACGGCATATTCTCAGGGTTTAGAAAGTTCTCTGTTTCCTTTCAACCTCCTTTGTTTGGCTTCTCCACTATACTCACCTCCATCCCCAGGGTTTTAGACCTCTTGCTCTCAACCATGGAGTCCCTCGCTAAACTTACCCACCGTCACCAACCCCTTAATCTCTCGCTCAGTCCCCATCGTCCATCATTTCCAAAGCCCATTTCTTCTTTCAGAACCCAACGCTCATCCCCACCCTTCAACTCCATCTCTGTCAGTATCAGAGCCTCATCTTCATCATCAAAATCCTCCCGCGACACACCTTATCAGAACCCCCAAAAGGCTAAACCCCCTCTCCTAACCCCTCTAATCAAGACCACCTGCGCTACCATCGCCGCCGCCGCATTCTTCTTCATGCGCCTCCACCTAAAACCCGCCATCGCCGCCCCAATCGCCCCCGCCACGGTGGAGGCCAGACAGGAGTCAACGGAGGACGTTGGATCCGAAGACAAAGAGAGACTCATTGAAGAGCAATTGGGTCGCGACCCAGACGATGTCGACGCGCTGAGGTCTTTGATGGAGATCAGGATCAAAGCCCACAAGCTGAACGAAGCGGTTCAGGTGTTGGACCGGTTGATTGAGCTCGAACCCGAAGACTACGAGTGGCAATTGCTCAAAGCCAACGTTCATAGCTACATGGGTGAGTTGGAACTCGCTACAAACGAGTTCGAGGAGATTTTGGCGAAAGACCCTTTTCGGGTTGAGGCCTATCATGGCCTGGTGATGTCTGTGGCGCAATCCGCCGAGAAATTGAAGCCGGTGTTGAAGAGGGTCGAGGAGGCAATGGAGAAATGCAAGAAGCAGGGGAACAAATCCGATGTGAGGGATTTTAAGCTATTAATTGCTCAAATTCGCGTAATGGAGGCGAATTATACGGATGCTTTGAAGCTTTATCAGGAACTTGTGAGGGAAGAGCCGAGGGATTTCAGGCCGTATCTGTGTCAAGGGATCATTTATACTCTGCTGAGGAAGCAGAATGAGGCCGAGAAACAGTTCGAAAAGTTCCGGAAGCTTGTTCCCAAGAACCACCCTTACAAAGAGTATTTCGATGATAATATGTTTTCGACGAAGCTGTTTGCACAGAAGGTGGAGAGGGAGAGAGCCGGGTCGAACGTCTGAGGGAAGTGGGTTGCTGAATTTGAGCTCATTGTGGTGGCTGCCGTCTGTAATGTGGTTGTCTCTTAGTTTCTCTGCCTCTAGTTTTTGGTTAATGCTTTGGCTAGTGGTGTTCATTTAAGCTGTAGGTAACTTAGTAGTAGTATTAGTAGCAACTGTAGAGCTGTCTTGCACATCGATCAGTGAAATTTAATATATTGTTGAACCAATTTTGTCTCAACAGTTGAAGTTATAGATGGAATGAAATTAATTTTGAAGTTCTCATGCTGAAATAGTTTACTTCCTGTGTTGATTTCATGTGTTTATATCTAAAGAACATGCTTTGATATCCTATATGCATATACACATGAGACTTTGCTAATTGTATGACGTATATATTTAATGTAGAAATGTTTCTTTGTGGGTGGGGCTGTTTCAGAAATGGTTATAGTAATCTTTAAGGTTGGCTAAGGTTTTCACTTCTTGTTTTCTATCTCTGCCGCATATGATACCTTCACGGATGATATAAGATGCCATTTCAGTCCTTTAATTTTATTGGTATGTCCTAATATATCCTTCATTTAAGTTTCACAATGTCTGTGCGGTAGGCTAGCTGTAGCTATATTAGTTATAGTCCTGTGGTTATACAAAGTCAATTTCTTGTTTGAAAAGTTAGTAAAGTTTGATTTATGAAAGCGAATTCATGAGCCTTGGTGCTGTTTGATTTTTTAGTCATCATTTGTGGTCACTGATGTTGAAATGGTGCCACATGGGACAGGAGTAAGTATAAATCTGTTAGTCTTAAAACTTTATTCATTGGATATGTTATGTTGATAAATATTCCAAACTGAGGAAATTATTTCTCATTTTTGTTTCTCTTGCGCGTGCGTGTGGAGAGAGAGAGAGATGAATGATTACCTTGCATAAGTTGTAACTATCAATGACTTAAGTTTCAGTCATATACACACTGTTGGTGGACTGGTGATAGTGTGCGTATGTGTGATTAACAGTATTGACTACGAATTTGGGTTGAATGTTTATAACCGGAAGGTTATTGCTATTTAGCCATAATAACTTGTACAAGATCACTTTGCATATAACTTGTAGCAGTTACTGACTTTGTTTTGGTTGATAATGTAAACAAATTTGCACATAACTATGGAGGTGGTCCTGGAGATGCTGAAAATTATGACGAATCGTCTGATGTTGGGTGGAAATGAATTCTATTTTTGTAGAAACATTGGTATGATGGGATATGGACTGGATTATTCTGGAACAAAAAGAAGTCTATTTAAATTTTGTTTTTTTGCTGCTTTCTCGCTTGTGCTCCTTCAAGTTTCACTTGCATGATAATTGGTCTCGATCATATTGTTAATGGCTATTTGGGTGAGGACTCGCAGTTTCTGTAGTGAGCAGACAGGGCAGCAAAATGCATATTGATTAGTCAAAATCAAATTTCGCTGTGCATTTGAGCATGAAATTTTGTGATGTGTGACTAAGCAGAAATGTAGATTCATTTTTCTAGATATAAAAGTTTGAGACTTTTGCAAATTGCATGGTAATAGACTGTTATGCCATAGTGTACATTTCCCACCAGCACACACTGCCTCTCTAAACTCTTGCTCTTTCCCATTCTCATTCTTGCTTGTTGTTTTGTTGAAAATGAGTCATTAACCTGTATAACACATTAACTTTAACCTGCAGCTGCAAGTCTCTGATGGTGATTCAGTCTCTGCAATTAGGCTCCTTTAGGTCCCAATCACCACAGCAGAGATGAAGACATGTTATAAGAAGGGATATGGGTTAATGGGTAAGCATGAATTTTTGTTGGATGAATTGGGCCATTGGGCTTGGGAGGTAGGGGTGAATACTCGGCTAGTCCAACCAAGAGGTCCAGTTCTGTCCTGTCCATTCAAAATCTATTGTCCAGTGGAGAGCTTCTAAATACACTCTTAAGAATTTGATCAATCAATACATATTTGATGATGCAAATAGAGATAGTGTGATTAAGGACCCACCCTTCTCTCTATTTGGTGATGCCACCTCTGTGTCCCTGGGAAGTTCTTGTCTTGATCATTCAAAACATTTAAAGACCATCCTCTAGATGGGGGCTTTGCCCCATCTCTGAGATGAGATGAGGGTGATGTCCTCATCCTGATTGACCCATTTTTCTATTTTCTAATTTTTTAAATTTTATATCAGTAAAGGAAGAATTGAAAATTTGGAGAAAGAATTTTTAGGATGTGGGTCTCTCTCACATGCAATAAATGCTTCAGATTTCAACCAATATCTCCATGTCTGTATGGTATATTCTAGAAGAGCCAGACCAGTACAATCACCATGCGTGAAAGTCATGTGAATTGTGATGTGATGCCCTCTTGCATGTTATTCTATTGCCATTTCCTGTTTATGCATTCAGATTATTTAATACCCCCTTTATATTACCAACGGCTCTAAAGAGGCTCCATAACTTGAAAAATAATAGATGAATGTAAATATGGATGTGACACAGGAATGTGTTCATCTTGTACTCAAGGGAGGAGCCAAAGAAGCAATCATGCCACGGGCGCTCTTGATGCACTATTGAATCAAGTACTGGAAATCAACCCTGGTTTCAAATTTTGTAGTCTGTGAAATGTTAAATGTCTCATCCATGGAGGGCAAAAGTCAGAAATATGAGGCTTCTTTTTTCATCTTTATAATTTTTAAGATTCTTCTCTTTTTGTTTTTTCTTTCTTGGGTTGTGGTGTTGATGTGAGTCACAGTCACCCGCTCTTGCCGGAGATTCTCCCAGCCATTACAAATCGCAAAGTCCTGGCTTAGCTAGCTAGGTTCCAAGGAGCATATATACCTTAGCTTACAAACCTATCTATTAATGTGCCTTCAATAATTCAAGTGCACCTGAAACTTGTACAGGTCCCAAGTGCATGCACCCAAATGACCCACCCAGTTTGTGTAAATTAATGCAGGTTGTACAAGAAAACCCGGTTTTGGTTGGGTTCTATACATTTTCCTTTCCAAAGAGGAAAAAACAGTCCATTGTCACACTCACATCCTTCTGAAATGAAATTTCAGTGAGATTTCCATGCCACGTTATTGTGTTGCTTGTTGAAGTGAGTTGAACAATTACTCAAAAGAAAAGACCCATTAATTTGTTTATGAAATGTTCTATAACATTAGTTGGATTCTCTGGTCTCTATACACATAAAAACGTTACAAATTTATTGTGTTTAAACCAATACAGTAGACTGATTTTCTATCATTATTTTTGAATGATTGATCATTAGTATGATGACATAGTGTACAGATTTCACAAAGCAGCCTAGGGCAGACCTATCAAATTAAAGCAGATCGTATATGTTCATTTTCTAGAAACGGTTGATATTGAGCTTTGTGACACATATAATCCAATAAGCTAGAGAGTAGTAGAGTATGACTTTGTTGAAGCTAGCTAGTTGTCTGTATATGGTAATGCCAATCCAAGAAACATGCTAGCTGTTGGTCTTGGTTTATACGTGTCTAGCTAGCTAGTTTAATAATTGGGATGAGATTTTGATGGATTAAGACTTAAGATATGAACAATGTCGTAATTAAGTCTGCGGGGTAGCCTAATTAATCAGGTTAGTAATCGTAGAATGATGACCAGTGTCACAATGTGGTTGTGGCATGCCAAGCATATGTGGGTAGTTTTGATTAATTAAAGAATATTTGTAGTTTTCTTGGCCAAAAAAAAAAAGAATATTTGTAGTTTGTCAAAAGTAAAACAGTTAATTGCGGGCATTCAAAAGCCATGATTAATGTGGATTTCGACCTAAATAATCACACTTTAGTCTAGTCAAAGTAGTTTGCTTTAACTTTAATTTGCTTTTATTATTATAATTAACACTCCAACCACTAGAAACTTCTTACTTCAGAGGATGAGTAAGAGAAAACCCACATTTTCTTAAACTTTATTCTTGCTAGTTTGCTAGTTGTTTTCAGTATATATTCATGCACAAACTCAAATCTTATCTCAGAAATTAATGTTGTCCTAATCACTGTTGGATTCAATTTCTCTATGTGGGGGAGTTAGGCCTAATTTCCACGCATAGTAATTATCTTACCAAGAAGTTTAGGAATTAAGTAGAAACTTTATCTTTGATTTATTTTATCAAATCATTAGCCCCATTTTTTAAAGACAAAATTCAAAGGAAATAGCTGGGGACAAAAACCTACAAGTTACAACTAATGAGTAAACTTTTATATATAGGGCACAATTTATATTGTTACTAATTACTTGTTTGAAAAATATAGAAAGATTGCTTCTAATCCCAATTTCATTAGAAATATGGTACAAAACAATCCAAACTCCTGAAACATATATTTTGGCCACAAGGTTAGTACGAAGCAGTAATTTGTATTATTACTAAAAAGGAAACCGTCCAACAAAGAAACTAAAAAAGGCATAAAAACAAAAGCAAAGCAAATAGTCCTTGATGAATGGGTCGGGCGATAGTAAATGATCGTGTATGGCTTGTGGGGCTATGATAGAGAAGGGTGTTAATGATCATGCAAATGGACAAGTAAACTAGCTACCATTTCATTGTCAATTTAGGTGTCAACTATATAGTAAGGATCGGAGACAACAATGATTTGATGCTTTTTATTTTTTGCTTGGATTCCATACACAGAAATAAAGGTTCCCAAAGGCAATTTTGTGGGCCAAATTAAGGTGGGGCATAGTACTTGTAATACATACATGCTTTGCCTACAGATGCACCTATAGATGAAGGTGTTATATCAATTGCAACTTTATTCATGATCATGCATGCAAAATCGCACTACCATGCATCAATTAATTAATCATGAATTTAGTGTTTGCTTAGTTTATAATCTTCCACATTTTCAAGTGTAAAATTAATTTTGAGCTTTGATTGCGCGTGGAAAAAGGGCATGGTTTTCGTTAATGCATGAAGCAAAACTATAATCCAAAATCATGGATGAGTTCTCTATTATTAGGGTTGCAAAATATCAAAAATCTAGGAAGAGGGGAGGGCAAGAGAACTGTGGTCTTAGGTGTGGTCCTATAAATGCTTTATCAGTAGAGGGTAGAGCTATATCTACTAACCCTAACATGCAGAAGAAGCAAACTTCATTATCACCATAAGTGACTTGATGTTTCTATTTCAATGATCCATGGGTCCAAACAAATAATGTATCCAAAATTTTCACCCATTTCATGCCATATAATTTGAGCAACACAAACACAAGTCCCTTGATTGCATGGCATTTGTTTGCTCCTTCCCAGTTCCCACAACCTAACAAAAGGGTAGGTAGGTGAGCCTGATGAGCTAATGGCTTAGCCCTCCTTGGCTGAATTCAATGCATGCCTTTTCAAAATTTATTAAAGATTTTGTTTGGTCTGTGTCATTGTAGTAAATAGTAACTTATCAAAAAGATATATTATCATATACATGATAGCCACGTACATTCATCCAAAACAATATTGGAGATCGATAAAAAAAGATAACCAGCACACAGTTACTGACCCTTGCAAAATAAATCAAATGCAGAGTCTCCGTCTGTTTAGAAAAGTTGGTATTAGTATAACTAGAATTTTGGCACGTGCTAAGGACATGAAAATAAAGTTTTTTGATTATACATTTTTTAAATTATTTGTATTATTTATTTTATAGTTAATTATTTTTAAAAATTTGAAAATTTATAACTCCCCACTCTCTTCACCTAATAAGATGGTGGAGTATTTTTGTTTTATTTCTTAATTTTTTTCATTGGTTTAATTTTATATTTGTATCTTTAACTTTATTAAGTTATTTTAATTTAACTTCTTAATCTAGTTAAGAGTTATTCGGAAAAACCATAATTTAATGAATCTTGTAACACTAAATTTTTCTCCTAGCTTTATAAAATTAAAGAGTAAAGATAAGGGATGTAATTCATGACAGGCTTGGTGGAATACTTACATATTTTTGTCAAGTGAGTTTGAAAAACGACAATAATTAACATGATTAAAAGATTAACATCTCATTTGTCCATATGCACATCTAATATATACTACTATAACTTGTAAATAAGATAACTTGTAAAACCTCACGGCCCACTTTTTCATCCACGTATAGTAAGTGTTGTTAGATACGTATAATCATGCACAAATATACACTTCAAGTAAATTCAAGTGTTTTTGTGTCGATTTAAGTTTTTAGCTTGTCATTAATTAGTAAACTAAAGTGTTTTGCGTCGGTGAGTATTTTTAACATATATAAAACATTTCATTTTTTGAACCATGTCTTATATATAATCAAATTGTATATAATAATTAATATGTTTATTACATTAAATATATTATGATAAATTAGTAAATAAGATATCGACTACACAAAAATGCTATTTTCAAGTTCCAACTAGACCTAGCTACGGGTTATGTTTTTGCGGGTTTGTATTGTGTGACAAATGGTTTAACCCAAACACGAAATGTTAAGCTGACTAGTGAAAAAATATCAACAAGAACACAAAAAATAACATATGAATATAACAACATCCATTTCATATGTTAATATCACTCATATTTTACACATGAACACAGGTTAACCCGTTATAAAAAATAAATAAATTATAATTTTTCAATAAAAAACAAATGAATAAATGAAAAAACTAGTAAATCTTAAAAATACGTATGATTGTGGAGTTTTGCAGTTAATAATCAATCCTTATTTTTTTGACCCCATAAAAAGAAATGAAAATCCTCAATTTTCTCAGTCAGGCATAATAAGACCCGGAAAAGGAACCCACCGGAACAGGCGTGGATTTTGTGAGAAAAAAAACCAAACATACGCGGAGTGAGCCCAGCATCCCCCCATATCGGGCCAAGAAGGACACATACGTGGGCACATGATTGAAAGCCACGTGGAAAAAGGGCAGGGTGATAGCCTGTTCTGTTCACCCACCTTCACCCTTCAATCGTAGAGTCAGTCCATAGCATACACCACTTGCCCGCGCAGTGGCTCAGCCCCTGTGTCAGTATATCGGTATTTGAAAGTTCAAAAAATAAAACCCACCATCTCTCTCTCTACCCCACCCCCCACGCTTTCCCACACCCACCTCTCGCAAATGTCCCTCTCTCTCTCTCTCAACGGAGTAACCAACCGACCTCCCTTTAATTCCTCTCTCTCTCCCTCTCTCTCTCTGCTCAAGATCTGAGGGTTTTGATTCTTGTTTTCTGAGTGTGGAGCTGGAACTCTAGGGTGTTATTTTTTGTGTGTGTGTGTGTGATTTTCTTGGAACCTTCCTGTCTCGTGCGTCTGAGCGAAATTTCCGATCTACGTTTCCTACGCATTAGTTCTATAATTTTTAATCTTTAAAGTTTAGGGTTGGGAGGGTTTTTAATGAGTGAAAATGGAGAAATTGCGGCCAAAGAGGTCCAAGGTTGCCAACATTGCTGGTAGGAGCTCCGAAGAAAGATTCGCCTCCACGGAACCAGCTTCCAGAGGAGGTCTGATACTCTCATTTTCCGAATTTTTACATTTTATCTTAAAGCTTCTCTGAAATTCTGGCTCTGTTTGGTTTCTGAGAACACCAAGGACAAGCAGAGAAGGAAGATGAAATTTTAGATTTAGGTTGAAAATAGGGCCACTCCTTCCGTCTACCTGTCATGAAAGCCAGGGAAGGATTAAGCTAAACTGTTAAGCTCGCTTGAGCCGAATCTTCTAATTTCCTTCTTTCCAATTAAAGGAAATAACAAATTACATAACTAATATTATTGAAAAATCAAGCTATCAACCAAAGGCAATAATTATTGTTTTAATTAGAAGCTTATTTATTTATTTATTGTTCTGTCTCTACTAGTTATGCAATGCAGGTTATTTTCATGTTTGTCTCTATAATGCTGGTAAAGTGTGTTACTTTTCTGTAGTGGTATTGAAATGATTCCTTTGTTTCCATAATGAATTCTAGAGAGATGATGGGATATAATTCAACTGATTTTTTTATTTATTTATTAGTATAAAGGAACAATGAAATTGCCTCTCTTTTTTGCATGCAATTTTCTAGACATTGCCTGATTGCCATGCTTTTTATCTTTTCTTTTCTTTGTTTTCCTCTTCCCAAAATCTGTTTGAACTGTTCTCTGATTATTTACTGGGTTGGATTCCAGTTATTTCGATTTCTAGTTTTTGGTAAATTTTATGAAGTAAATTCTTCCCACTTTGTCTATGCTTTGGAATGGCCACTCTGATGTCGTTTTAGGGTTTTCTTTTCAGGAAACAGGCAGGTTCAGAAAGAGATAAACGTTCCAAAATTGGCCTCTGATTCTAGTTCTTGCAGTAGTGGTTCTACTGGCGAAGACTCGGTGTGTTTATTTTCTTTAGTTGTGTTTATTGAGTTGAATGATTTGATTTTTCCTTTTCTTGTTCCATTTGTTACATGAACAGAGTAACAACTTTGCTTTGTTGAAATGAGCCATAGAATTCCTCTTTTTCCGAAATCTTTCCTCATTTTGGTTTATATTGCTATTGAAAATAACAGTTATAAGCATTCATGATCAAGTGTATTTTGTCTTTGCAGTTGACGTTTGAGTTGGGGTGGAGATCTTCAAAGCAAGATATTGGAACTCCAATTAAGAAATTATTAGCTGAGGAGATGTTGAGAGAAACTGAATCCAGAAGGAGATCACCAAGTGTTATTGCCAAATTGATGGGTCTTGATGGGCTGCCACCTCAGCAGCCTGCTCATAAACAACAAAAAGGCATTTCAGATATTTTCCGTCAGAGGACAAGATCAGTGGAGAAAGAGCGCAGAAGCGGCAGGTGTTATGACCACCAATCATCTAGGAAGAATGCAAAGGATCAGCAAGAATTTAAGGATGTGTTTGAGGTTTTGGAAACCTCAAAGGTGGAAAGTTGTAGTTACTCATCACGCAGGACTGCTAACTCAAATCTCAGTGATGCTGAGATGGCCTTTGTTCGACAGAAGTTCATGGATGCTAAACGTCTTTCAACAGATGAGAAGCTACAGAATTCAAAGGAATTCCATGATGCACTTGAGGTTCTGGATTCCAACAAAGATCTTCTATTGAAATTTCTTCAGCAACCAGACTCATTATTCACAAAGCATCTGCTTGATCTGCAAGGTGGTCCCCCATCTTGTTGTGGTCGAATAGATTCTATGAAGTCATCAGAAGCTCAGAAGTATGCGAACATTGACCTTGGCTGGACATCAGCAAGGGAAACTCCTCAGAAGAAATACTGTAAATCTCCTCAGAAGCATCGTGATTCTTTTTCTAGCCACAGTGACGGTAGAAATGCTGCTCATAATTCTCTCAAGTCATCACAAAACCGATCAGTTGCGAAACATGAATGTGGGGTTTCTCCTACAAGGATAGTTGTTCTGAAGCCGAACCTCGGGAAGGTACTGAATGCTACCAAAACAAATTCATCACCTAGTTCTTCACATGGTTCTATGTCAGTTTGTAGGAAACATACAGAATTTCCAGGCATTAAAAATAGGGAGGTTGAATCATGGGGAAAGAAAAACATCCAAGATAATGAGGAGCTTTCAAGGCATAAGTCTAGAGAATCTAGAGAAGTAGCTAAAGAAATTACAAGGCAAATGAGAAATAACTTTAGCACCGGATCTAAGCATTTTTCATCCTCTGGATTTAAAGGATATGCTGGTGATGAGAGTTCTTGTAGCATCTCTGAGAATGAATCTGCAAGTGAGTCAGAGGTGATGTCAGTGGCTTCCAAACATTCATTTTACATAAATAACTGCTCCAGGCCTTCATCATCGTGCTCTACTGAATCATCTATGAGTAGGGAGGCCAAGAAGAGACTCTCAGAGAGGTGGAAAATGACTCACAATTCCCAAGAAGTGGAAATGGTTAGCAGGGGCAGCACACTTGCTGAAATGCTTGCTAAACCAGAAAAGGAAAGGCAAGCAGAAAATTTGGATGCCGTGATAGGTGAGGCAGGGTTCAGAGATAATTTTTCCAGTAAAGGACCTTCTGGCTGGGGTGGACCTCTGGGGATCAGCAGTAGGGATGGCTGGAAGGATGGATGTATCAAAGGTTTATCAAGATCGAAATCACTTCCTGCTTCATCTAGTACCTTTGGAAGTTATAAAACAAGTATGCGGCGTGAAACTGTACGCGATGACAGGTATCTGATACCAAAGGAGGCATTCAAGCAGGAAAGACACCAGACTGCAAAGTGTAATCCTGATCATAGAGAAGGTGCCCGCAGAAAGTCTAGATCCTGTAATAAAAGATCTTGTTCTTCTCGCTCCTTCAGCAGGGAAAGTATTGACATTTCAACTGAAACTCATACAACTCAGAGCACAGATAAAACTGACCTTGAAGAGAACAGTCAATCTCAGCAGAATCTTGCAGTCTTTGATTTACCAGATAGTAATGCCATAGATACAAGTTCTGCTTCTGTAAAATTGGTGGTGGATGTGGATGCATCCATGTCTTCTGAAACTCCTGATGTGTTCCTCCCAGAATTATCAGCTCGTGCATCAGTAGGAGGCGATTCCCGTGGCAATCACCAAGATAACCTAATTCCTCAGGTTTGTGCTTAAATTTTCTGATTGATTTTCACATGCTTCTTAGTACATTATTGATGCTGTTGAACAACTAGGTTGATCCCCAGAAACCCTTACATAATTTCATCTTGTTGCTCTAAAAAAATGTCTTGATGTTACCTCGTGAAATGTTCTGTATTCTTGATCATTTTATCATATAACATTTGTACAACTAAGTAGATGCATTATCCTACTTTATGTATGTGTCATCTCTCTATGTATGTTGAATTACTTAGATTTCCTGCTCAGTTGAAAGCAGAGCTTCAAATTTGCATAAAACATATTTTTATCTCTCATTATTTTATTAAATTACAGGAACCATCAATTAGGCCACCTGATGAAGGGCCAGTCCCCTCTGACCACCCTGTACCTGGAATTGAATCTCCAGCAAGCTCCAAGGAGGCTGATCAGCCCAGTCCGGTTTCAGTTCTGGAAGTTCCTTTTACTGATGACGTGTCATCTTGTTCTGAATGCTTTGAAAGTCTCAGTGTTGACCTGCAAGGTAACTGGGAGATCATTTACATTGCTTACTTTTTGTTGCTTGTGCGAGTTACCATATGTATGTAGGTGCTGTAATAGAAAAAATTTCTGCTAGAAGGCAGTTGTTTTCTCATTTCCTAATGCTTTTTAATAAATACCCTTGCCATTCGTTATGCAGCAAATATGCAATTTTAGTGACAATGTTGGTAAAGGGTAGGCTTTTATCATGATCTTTCAGATTTGTAGCCATTATCGGGAGTTAAAGTTTCTGTTATTTAAGTTAGATAAGATGGAATTCTGCAATCAAATTTTGAATTTGATTACGAATTTATGATGGTGATTTTCTCGTCTCGTCTTCCCATTGTGTTGCGCTTTCTGGTGACTGACGTTGCAATCGTCAGTATTTTAGTTAATTAACCTATTCCTTTTGTTTCACAGCAAAAAAGAAACCTATTCCTTTTGTTTGGTTTAATTTTTCTTCTTCTTTTCTGTTTCTAGGGCTTCGGATGCAGCTTCAGCTACTCAAGTTGGAGTCAGACTCGTATGAAGAGGGAACCATGCTAATCTCAAGTGATGAAGATGTTGGAGAAGGATCTACTGGGATCTCTGATGCAATTGGACGGTCTAGAGATGAAGAGAGCTGGGAGTCATCGTACATGTTTGATATGCTAACTGAATCTGGTTTAATGGATGCTGACCCTGATACCTTCTTGGCAACATGGCACACTCCAGAATGTCCCTTGAGTCCTTTACTATTTGAAGAGCTTGAGAAAAAGCACTGTGATCAGAATTCTTGCTCAAAGTCTGAGAGGAGACTACTGTTCGACCGCATAAATTCAGGGCTTCTGGAGATGTTTTGGCAATTCGCTGATCCACACCCGTGGGTGAGGCCTGCGACGAAAAGGATTGGTCCTCAGTGGATTAGTAAAAAAGCAGTCCAAGATGGTCTGTGTAAGTTGCTAGCAAGCGAAGAAAAGAATGCGGACATGGACAATTTGGAGAAAGTACTGGGAAGGGACTCACTGTGGTGGGCTCTTGGAGACCAGATTGACATGATAGGTAGGGAAGTAGAGAGATGGTTGATAGATGAGCTAGTAGCAGAGGTAGTAGTGGTTATGTAGTTCAGAGAGCCAAGATTTTCAACCAAAGTTTTTCTTTTTTAGGCCTAGAAGCTTACAACATAGTATGTATATGAATCCATGAACTAGTAATTTCATGAGAAGATGAATAAAATGATCAGTCTTTGTTAGAAAAGTTATTGGTGGGTATGTCAAGAATAATATCTCCTTTAAAATGACCAAAGCTTTTTTGTGGTGGGTTGTATCAAGCAAATGGTGTAGAGAACATAAAAAGAAAAAAAAACAGAGAGCAGTGAATTGAGACGCACCATTCAGATTTACAGATTTACAATTTTAATGGTAAGTTTTATAATTCTTTTGTTACATTGGAGAGAGTCTAATTCTAGACCTAATCTAATCATAATCCTTACTCCACCTACACCCAGCCATAAGTTTATAATTCTAAGCACCAAAACCTACATTGGTTTGTAAAATTAAGAATATTTCTTTATTGTATTTCCACATTAAGAATACTATGTTTCTTTTAATATTTCCTCCCATCCCTGATTTCTT
The DNA here is from genome assembly GCA_003254885.1 of Purshia tridentata. NCBI lineage: Eukaryota > Viridiplantae > Streptophyta > Magnoliopsida > Rosales > Rosaceae > Purshia > Purshia tridentata. Next base: position 57,289 of record QANT01006998.1, on the reverse strand, counting down.
GAAATTTCATAGAGGAATGACGCAGAATTGCAATAGAAAATGGGATTTCGATTTTGGACATAGAAGTTAGACCACGTGTCATAATTTGGTTGGACAACTTAGACCAATATACCATGTCAGCAATATATCTATTATACTTAATAACATCTAAAAATTTCTTTAAAGTTTTGTACATATTTATGTATTAGTAGTGAGCATTGATCCCTACACGTAAGAGGTTAGAATTGAAACTTTATTTGAGAGGTCAAAATTCCAACTTTCTTGTCCTCCTTGATTTGTACTTGGAAAATTAAAGAAACAATTCGCCTTAAATTCACAACCAACCTCCATAATTGGTGAACCTCATAAGGAAATACAATTAAAATACATTATGACATTGCACAAAGCCAACCTGGATTGATATAGCACTATAAGGAAAATTTCCCTGTGACATGTATGTGCTAGTTTTTATACGAGGGCAGTGAACCCTGATCTTCATTCCGAGAGCCAAAAAGAATTAGAGAAGCATGAAGAACATAGCAGTAGCCTGCCGAAAATTGCCATGGGTGGCCTTGGTGGTTGTGCTACTTTTGGCCTTTGCATCTTGTTCCCCACATGAAAGTATGCTGCCAAAGGGCACACTAGTCCAACCCTCTGATCATTCGGGTAAGGAACATAATGTGAGTCCACCTCTTTCGAATCCACCAATAAAAATAAATTTTAGTATGCTACCAAAGGAGACTCCAATTCCACCATCCGGTCCTAGTAAAGAACATAATGTGGCTCCACCTATTCAACATCCTTCAAGAAAATCAAGTTTTAGTATGCTACCAAGAAGCACTCCAATTCCACCGTACTTTAATGGGCTACCAAATCAAGCATCTCAACCCAGCGGAGTTGACTAATCCTCTAGATTCGACTTTAAATTTAGAATAATATATCTGCTGATCGTGTTTTGTGTGACTTCTTTAATAGAGGTGAGATCTATTAAATAAGTGACCTATCTCTATTAAAGAGATGGTATAAATTACATCAATTAAGATAATAAAATATGCGATCATTATGTTTTAAAACTCTTTGGTTTCTTCACTGGCTTGGTGATGTTCTATCTTGTGTTAATTTTTTTTTGGTGACATCGCATTAATTTGTTGCTTAGCACAAAATTCTGAAAATAATATGAAACGTCACACGGCCAAAAGTGAAAGACCAGACAACAGACATAGAACAGAGTGAATCCACATTTGATATGAATTTTTTAATTTTTTTCTGTAATTAAGCAATTACTCTTTATAATCAAGAACAATACTTTCCTTAGTGCCTGATTGGAGGAGCTCATAAGAGAATGTTAGTTGTGGTCTTTTAATTCTAAATACAAAAAAATTAATAATTTATAAATTGAATGAAAAGACCACAAAAGATATGCATTTGTGAGAGGGGTCCTTCAGTTCACAAGTCAATACATGTTAAATTGTGAATAGTTTATAATGCTTATATAGTTTTTATATGTAAAACCCCCATACTTCATGTGTTATATAGGTCAAAATTCTCAAGTTAAGTCTCAGAGTTGATTAGTTGGGTTGAGGTCTTATACCTTCATACTGCTGCCACCTTCCACAAATCTCAATGAAATTTTTTTTAGCAGTTTTGTAGTCACATTAAACCCAGGCTCGATCTTTCACTGCCCGCCAAAGTGAAAGGACAAAGGTAAAAAAAAAATTTGTTTTTCTTTCACTTCCTAGAATTTGGGTACGTTGAGGAAGAAAATTGGTTTGGTTTTAGCCTTTTCTCCGCCACTTATTGACAATGAACAATTCTGGTGTTGTTTATATGCTGCAGAGGGTTAAAGAAGATCTATATTGGGGGCAATTTCGACAATTGCATTGATAAAATTAAATATATTAAAAAAAGAATAAAATAGAGGAGTGTAGGATGACTTTTTAGACGTGCCAATAGCACCCCCCTTATTTTACTAAATTGCCACTTATTAAAAACGAGAATAATACATTATACACCCTCCTAGTAGTATGGGGCATGATATTGGTCGAGTGAAGGAGGTGGTTTGTCATAGTGAGGTGGCCTGAATGAGGGTCCAGAGTGTAGCATCCCAAAACGCGAAGTTCTTGATGGACTTGGAGGTGGAGGACTTGCCGATGTTTTATTGCTAGGCCCAGATGGTGGAATCGGCGTGAAACTTGGAAACATACCAAAATTAAATTTCTTTGATATACTTGAAAGAGGTGGACTTTCATTAATTCCGCCGCCAGGAGCTGATGGTGGAACTGGATCTTCCTTTGGTAGAACACCAAAATTTAATGACTTTGATTGATATGAAAGAGGTGAACTCCCATGATTTCCGATACCAGGAGATGGCCCAGAGTCTAATATCTTAAAATCTGAAGTTCTTGATGGACTCAATGGTGGATATGGCGCGGTTTTTGGTGGAACACCAAAATTTAACTTCCTTGATTGATTTGGAAAAGGTGGACTCCCATTATGTCCACTACCAGGACCCGATGGTGGATATGGTGCGTTATTTGGTAGAACACCAAAATTTAATTTCCTTGATTGATTTGGAAGAGGCGGACTCCCATTATGTCCACTACCAGGACCTGATGGTGGATATGGTGCGTCATTTGGTAGAACACCAAAATTTAGTTTTCTTGATACATCTGAAAGAGGTGGACTCTCATTATGTCCACTACCAGGACCCGATGGTGGATATGGTGCGTCATTTGGTAGAACACCAAATTTTAGTTTCCGTGATACATCTGAAAGAGGTGGACTCCCATTATGTCCACTACCTGGACCCGATGGTGGATATGGCGCGTCCTTTGACATAAAACCAAAATTTAGTTTTCTTGATACATCTGAAAGAGGTGGACTCCCATTATGTCCACTACCAGGACCCGATGGTGGATATGGCGCGTCCTTTGGCAGAACACCAAAATTTAGTTTTCTTGATACATCTGAAAGAGGTGGACTCCTATTATGTCCATTACTAGGACCCGATGGTGGATAGGGTGCGTTCTTTAGTAGAACACCATAATTTAATTTTCTTGATATATCTGAAAGAGATGGACTCTCATTATATCCACTAGCAAGACCCGATGGTGGATAACTACCCTTGAAGATTACCCCAAAATATGGAGGAAGACTTCTAGGTCCAGATAGCTGAACATCTGAGGAGCAGGATGCAAAGCCGAAAAGCAACACAAGCACAAAAGCAGCCAATGGAAATTTTTCATAGGCCATTGCCATGTTCTTCATGCTTGTCATTCTTTTTAAATGATTTATGAATGAAAATCAAGCATGCTCCACCACCCTCTTATAAGAACTAGCAGATACTTCATTATTGTAAACATTTTAATTAGAATCAGATATGCATTTATTATATGAACAACTAGAATCCGATAATGAATTTGGGTTACCTTTGCCCAATGTTATTTTCTATTTCATGAGATATACCTTTTCCCAACTAGAATCGGATCAGATATATTTCCAACTACAATCAGACATACCTTTTCCCTCACATTTCTTGGATTGGGGGGATTTTGTTTTCTTTAAATGGAATTAGATCCTCTCTTCTTCTTCTTTTCCTTTTTGTTCCTCTCTCTCTCTCTCTCTCTCCTTGATGGATTATGTCATTGTAATGTATCTCTTAGATTGAGTGGCAGTGGCATATAGAAAAGTGATCATGCTAATTACTATGCTAATAATTTTAGCTAGATTTATTACCAAGCTTGTTTAAAGTTGGAGGATTGCTACTGTCTTTTCAATAATTATTCATTTAACCAAAAAAATAAATAAATAATTTGCACGAATGCAAGAGGTGGAATCTCAATCTCATAGTGAGGTGGGCCCAATGAGGGCCCAGAGTGTAGTAACCCAAATTCTAACCAACCAATCAAAGCAATCACAAGTTATTTACAGGAAGACTGTGAAGACTGAGAAAGTATTTACACAACCTGTGAGCTAGCGTTTGGGGAGGTAATAAACGAATTTTAACATTAGTTTACAACCTGTTATTTAGGTCACATGTCTTTAGTTTTCTTGACACATTATAACATTACAAGAAGTAAAATAAAAATAATAATCCGTATCACATCATTTGAAATTCAAATTTGATACGTAAATTTCAAATTCTTAACATTAATGTTGATGCAAAAATCTGTCAATGACCTTCACACACAACTTAAATGCGAAATATTGGTGATGTGGCGAGTCGGACGACCGAGTAGACGATCCGAGCGAGGCGACTGGTCTCTGAATTTCTTCCTGCACAATGAACAGAAAAGAGCACCGGTGTGGTACCGGCCAGAGGTACTCCGATGGCAAAGTCAGGGAAGTGCAAGGAGGTGGAATGCAAGAAGTGCTGAAGAACACAGCAGGGGCTTGGGAAGAAGATGAAGGAAAAGAGGTAAAGTTTCTGGGTAGGTTTTTTCAGAGCTTGGGCTAGTTTTTCTCAGATATCTGTGTCCCTCTGCCTTATGGTTGTGCCCTTATTTATAGGTAAAGGGATTGAGATATTTTGGCTGGACTGTAGGTGTGATCATGGCTGATCATAGGTCTTTAGAAGCTAAGTTTGCAGAATAGGCTGGATTACTGACAGGTTGCTCATTTAATGCAGAAGGGATGGCTACTGAAGGGCTACAAGTTGCATGCATTAAATGGAAAATAAGGCAGAGTAGGAAGGCCATAAATGCAAAGCATAAAGTTACCTTCGTAGTGTCAGGCGCAATAACTACCATCTGGGTTTGTGCTCGGCTCGGAAGAGGATGAGTCGAGGCTTACCAATCCGATCCGAGTAGGGCTCCCAGAGGTGGTAGATCAGTGAAGGAGTTCAGTCCACCCAGGCAGTGCTCGGATCGGAAGGCGGCTGATTCCGATCCGAACGTAAAGAGGATGGCAGAGCGGCCGAACAAATCGCTTGACTGAAAGAGGCCACTCGGACAACACTAGTCTGAACTGACAATCCGATCCGAATGACCGGTAACTCTGAAGGCCTTGCCTCTGATAATGGATCGTGGCATGATTAACTCGGATCGGAATAGTCGCTAAGATCCGATCCGACAGAGCTATGCTGACTGGGCCATTGGCTGGGGGCAGTGGACGGAAGCCGAATCCGAGATACCACGTGGCCGGAAGTGTTGACCGTTGACTTGAGTGGGGATGTTTTCCCCAAACAATTAATTATCTACATATTTGAATTTTATTCTACGGTAACACTGGTTAAGCAAGACGTACAGCATGGTAACATTTAGAAGTTTCTCCTTGTGCTGGGAACAGATGGTGGGATTGGCCTGCCTTTTGATTACATTACCAAAATTTATATTTGATTTGTGTCAATTTATTTTTATTAAATGGGTTATTGAAAATTGGCAGTCAATGAAATATTTACCAATTATGGAGGAAATCCCCATTAATTAGCAATTATTTAATACCCGCTTTAGATTCATGTTATACGTTTTGTGCAATGTACTCTATTTGATTTGTAACAATTAATTTGTAATAAATGAACTAATCACCAATTACTAGAGAAAGAAAACTCTCTGTTTGCCCAATTAGTTTTATTTTTTAAATTGTGAAGATACGGTTTTTTAAAAAAAAAAAAAGTTAAGGATGAACATTTAAATTTGGGACATCTTCCAAAACTAATATCTAGCTAGATGGTTATGAAGATGAGATTTTACATGTAATGGTTAGAATTGGTAAATGTAGGTGTAATGTGATATATCATTATCCAGTGTTGACTTATATCAATGTTATAATATAAAATTTTATTTTCAAAATTGGATAAGATGTTTTCAATTCAAATGAGTTTGTTATATACCACAAGATAATTTTTATAATTCAAATGAGTTTGTATCCTAATGTTTTAAAATTATTTTTAACCAACGAACCAAACAAGCTATTTTATACATGAATACTTTAGAACTCACCGATTATTAAGATAATACGAGCTAGCTACTCTTTTTATCTGAAGATATCAAATTTTATATAGTGGACACCATAGAAAAATTAGCGCCGTATTATTTATTAACCAGTTAAATTCTATAAAATTTGTTATTATTAATATTTAGTAATAAGACATTCTAAAATGAATATGATGGGGGTGAATTAAGTTAAAATGATGCGTTTTTTTGTTTTTTTGGGCCAGGAAAATAAAGTGTCAATAACAGTATGTATAACACTGATCTGTGCTTTTCTGGGTGGATATAAATTTGTTATTTGTAATATAAATGTGAATTGCATGTGAGAATAAATCAGAATTAGAGCCAAATCAATATTTGAATACGACATTCAAACAAAAAACTTACAAAGCGAAAGCAACCTACCTAAATCCCAAATTGATAGCAGAGTCAAGCAAACTGTAAATCTCAAAGAAATGAAACCCAACTAATTAAGCAATGATGATTAATTGATGAAGATTGAAGACCCAATATATATTTATATAAAAACTCAAACAGCAAACATCAAACATCAAACATATTCGTAGGGTCCCTTGGGATCAAGCTGTTTGCAGAGGCCCAAATAGGTGAGATAGAGCACGCGATCTTTGGCCCCTGTCCTGTGATTCTTGGTGTGCTTGCAGAAGTACTTCAACTCCGAGAGCTTGCAGCAGCCGAGCATCTGACCCAGCAGCAAGAAGAGCCAATTGATCGACCTCTTCTTCGCAATCACGGGCTTCATGCAGTTGCTTTGCTCGCAGAGCCTGCAATTGGGCAGCGTCGGGTTCATCCAAGCCGACGGAGCCCGGTCGTGCATGGTGCCCTTCTGCTTCGAAATGTACGCCGCCATTTCCATGAATTTTTGTCGCAGATCGTACTCGATCTCGTAGCTCTGCTCGCATTTCTTGCACTGCACGGTACCGCTGACGACGTTGATGCCGTTGCCGAGGAGGTGATCGAGGCTGTGCACGGTGGCGCGCTTCGTGGTGGCCCAAGGGTACGGTTGGGGGATGGTCTCGGTTTTGCCTCGGCGGAGGGTCTGGACAGGGGAGCGCCGGGTCCGCGCCGGGCGGGACTGGCCCGACGAAGCGGGTGGGATTTTGGGCGACGGAAGCTGGGCCATGTAGACATTGTATGGACCATGTGGGGGTGAAGGTGGGTCGGGTATTGAAAACAAAGCGAGGGACGGCAATGGTGTTGATTGCGATGGTGATGTTGATACGATGAGAGGTTTTGCTTTTGTGGGTGGTCGTGGGTTGTGCCCGGTGGAGAGAGAAAGGGTCAGAAAGTCTTCATGTTCTTCAGGTTTGGAGCTCTTCTTCATGATCGGTAAGTGTTTGATTTTTGGTTCGAATGCAGAGAGAGAGAGAGAGAGAGTGTGTGTGTGTGTGTGAAAAAGGGTGAGTCTGAGACAAGAACAATTGGGGTGAAAAAGAATTCTAAGACTTGGAGAAGAAAATTGGGGGAAGACAAGGCTTGAGAAATATAACGGAATTGGAGAGATATCAGAGGTGAATCAAAAGTCTAGTGAGATTTGGACTCTCGAATTGTTTGTTTTTTTAAAAATAAAAATAAAATTGAAAAGACAGATTATTTAGTTACAGGGATCGATTACAGTTATTTTGGAGTGATCAACAATTTAGTGCATGGTAGTGGAATTCGGAGGAGGGAACTAAACTATGCAAAAGTTGTTAGAGTTTTGACAATATCTGTAACTATATAAAAAAATAAAAATTAATATTTTAGAATTAGACTCTTATCTTCTTTGGTTGGTCCATGTTGTTAATTAGAATTGCAACAATTAATTTGGGAATTTGATATGGTTTCATTGGGTATTTGTTAATTATATTCTTATGCATGCATGCCTTGGTTAACAGGTCTGTCCAGCGAGACACTGATAGTGTGCTACTCCATTTATAGATGCCCTGAAACTACTGACCATTGTCATCTAATTATATTGAATGTTGATACATGTATACAACTCCATAGCCAAGGGCTAGTGGCTAGTGCTAAGCTCATACAACTCACTCTTGGGTTTTTTTGACCTCTCCAATATTCTAGTGTAAAATACATTAGACAACAACCTACTCTGTAATCATAGCATGATATTTCTTTTTTCTTCTTCTAGTACTGATATTTCCGACACTTTCTTCTACAACTTTCACCTCAAATTTTCATATAATTTATCTTGATATTGATACTTTATCAATAAATTTCAAGACATTCAGTATTTATGTTATCCTCATATTTAATATCTAAAATGGCTTTATGGTACTTTTCTATATAAAAATGGTCTTGTTTTTAAATTTTTGAATTGCATCTCTCTTGTAGTTTCAATTATTTTGGTTGTGGTTATGTATTTTATAAATTTCTGATATTTAAGGACATGTTATCATTTCTGTTTATCAAACCATCAATTCATTGTGCTTTTAGTTATGTACTTTACAAATTATTGTTATTTTTATCATATACCTTATAAACCAGTAGCAATTTAAAAATGAATATAACGAATTAATGGATGAAAATTCTAATGTGTCATTAAATTGCATAAGTTTATAAGGACCAACAATAGAATTTAGTCAATGTAGAATAAGTCGGTATTCTAAAATCTAAACGCAAATTGGTAAGTTGTCCTCTACTCCTCTTGACCATTTATTTTTACCTTTGTGCAACCTCTTTATAGTCAACATTTTAATTGGGAGTAAAACTTTCATATAATAGGTATATACAAATTTAGTGGATGTATACTCCATAATATGAAAGTTTTTTCCTTAATTGGTGGTTCCAGAGTGGGCTAGTACGTTTTTCTGACCAAAAGAGAGTGGGCCTCATAACTCATTTAAGCACTAAGTTTGATATAAGAGTTGTGATAATTATTATATTAAGGCCCGCTAGGACTGTGAGAGAGAGAGAGAGAGAGAGAGAGAGAATAAATGAGTAAAAATAAGGTGGGTAAAAAAATATAGTAAAAATAGTATTTTTGGAAATATGAATTATAATCACTTATACCAAATAATAATTTTCATAAGTAAACAAATTATAGCCTTCCTTTGAAACATTGAAATATGTTTAGGCTTTAGCCGATGTCAGACCAATAAGGCAATAACGCTCTGATTGTCGTCTTAGCTTTGGCATGGTTTTCTTGATAGCCAAAGAAGCTAAATACTCGATTAATAGGTAAAGAAGCTCGATACTTGACCATTTGAGTTGCTCCAATGGATAGAGTAGACCGAATTAGAGTTGACAAAATTTTGAATGTTGGATTATTATTGCTGAAATTTGAAGTTCTAAATCTTATAACTGAATTTTGAATACATTATTTTTTATTAATAACCAAAATCGTAGTCCCTGAAACAACTAGCAGTTGGCTTTGCTGGTTGCACTGTCTCATCCAAATCTGAAACACCAAGAAGGCAAGAACCAATAATATAGGGTCCTTTACTCTTGAGCCAGCAACCCTACAGTCTGGAGTTTACAATTTTTTAAGCACCATTACAGAGTATATACTGTGGTAAATACAGAAACTAATTAAATTGAATAGCTTTTAGGAAGCATTGGCAGTATTAAACAAAACAAAAAACATGGGGAATTGATTAATAGTATGGGCCAAAGCTAAGCAGAATTTTAATTTGTTGGGCATTCCTAAAAGACTCCACCTTCCCCTTAGAAACACAAAACAAAGGTCCCAAGCTCAAAGCAAAGTAGAAAAGTGAACCTTATTATATGATATGGGTTCTGCCACTTATAAACTTCCTAGCTAGTTCCTACAAAGCAATACACTAATATATGACTAGTTGTTAATTCACATCCAAACCATAAAAGATACAGTACTAGAAGTACTCACTCCCTAGTTTTGTTTCTTTCTTCTCTCTCTCTTTGTCTCTCTGTCTCTCTTCAATTATCTCTTATATTACTTCTTGGACTCTAGTTTGCTAGGACAAGTTGGTGAGGCAGATGATGCTGACACAGTTGGCCAAAATTGTGCATTCTTCACCTTTGAGACACTGGCAAGGACACTCAATGGAGTTACATCTCCTATAACTGTCACCTTCTTTGCTGCAAAGTCTATATTGAAGGATGTCACCCCTGCCCACATAATTAACAAGCAATAAGTATTTATGTATTTTTATTGTTGAATCTGGATAATTAATTAGATGAAATCTTTCTTGAATGTGTGTTTTTAAATTGACAGTCCCACAACATAGAATGTCAAATATGTAGCAAGAGAAAGATAATTATCTGAAAAAATTATATCTTACAGTCCCAAACTTTAGAGAAAGATAAGACTGGCCATAATTAGATATGTAATTTACTAAATGAACTCCAATCTTGTGAAATTTCAAATCTTTATGATCATCACCATAAGGCATGTGGTTACCTTCCATTCTGGATAGATGTTTTCTCAGTTTTCCTTCACAGCCTTTGCAGTGCAGAGACACCCTCAACACCACAACCTGCAAACAAATCGATATCAAACCAAATTTCAAATGATCAACTTTTTTCAACAGGTCACTGATATACATACAAACCAACAGCTGAGAACAGTTTGAAAAAACCTGGTTGGAAGGAGGTGGTTTTGATCGAGATGAGGAAGATCCTGTTGTTGAAGAAATAGTTGATTCATCATCTTCTTGGTTCACTGCAATATTTTGGTTCTTTTTGTGTTCAAGAGGAACCAATGCCAAAACCCGGTCGTAATCCGATAACCCATCAAAGAACACAGCTTTGTCGCTCAAAAGGTATCTGGAGGAGCCAGGAGGGGTGAGCAGATCAACTGGGTTTGCACAGCTCTTCCTAACAACACTACTTTCACTTGGCACAGAAGAGTATTTCTTAACATTGTGATCTGTACTTGGCTTGGAATAAGAAGTACTCTTCCTCTTTTGGTCATTTTCTTTTGAGGAGGAACTTATGATGATCTTCTTCTTGCTTTTTTGATCTAGGCTTGGCCTTGGTGATGACGAGGAAGAGGAGGAGGGGTTTTTCTTGGTCTTTTGGAGTTGATGGTAGGCCTTGGGATTGATGGGTGGGTGAGAAGAGCAAGGGGCACTGGGGAGAGCTCTGCTACTGCTGCTTCTTCTTGCATCTCGGATAATTGGATTGTGGCGGTCGATGGCTCTGCCACCAAGTTGAATAATGGATGAGGATGATGAAGAGGATGACGCTTGATCCATGCTAAAGCATATGGCTGTTGAAGCTTGGGATGCACAGAAGATGTCAATGCCTTTCATCTTCATATTCTGATTTTGATATCACAGCTACTGAACTAGTGGTTTAGAGAATCTGCACAAAAGGTGAGAGTGAGAGAAAGATTGTAGTTTAATTTGTGCTTTTAAGCTTGAAGATTACTCTTGGAGATAAAAGGGGGAGATTTGAAGAATCATAATAAGGTTGCACATTCCAAGAAAATAAAAAAAAAAGGGTAATATATTAGTTATATAGTATAGTACACAATTAATATTGTTGCAGATTATGGAGTCTGCATCCAGTGTGAAATTCAAAGGCCTGTAATCCTTACTATGCCAATGACTGTTTACCAAATTGGATAGGGTGGCAAATGACTAGCAGGACTGCAGGACCATGTCATTCATTGACACACTGATCCGGTTAGATTGAACTTTTCCAATTCCAAAAACTAAAAAGAATTTTTTTTTTTAAAAAGACCATCCACATATTGTTTTCTACAGAGTATTGGGTAGGTGTGCAATGGACTTATTGTTGAGATTGTGGCAAAAATTGTGTGTCTTTGCACTATTGGCATTCCTGGATTGAATTTTTCTTGGCAAAAAGGCTGAGTAATGAGACGATGTAAAAGGAGTAGAAGAAGAAAAGTGGGGCAACGCTTCTTTTACCTCATCAGCAGCCCACCAGAAAGTTATCTTTATGATTTGATATGCAGCTAACTTTTCTGTGGATTTAATGGATGAAAATGATGTGTAGTAAGTGCCATGTTTCTCTCTACATGGTTGCCAAATGTACTACTAGGCAGATAATTTCGACATTGTCACCTAGAAAATTTGAGGAAGACACTTGCAATTTAGACCTTTAAAGTTAGCCATCTTTTGAAGTTGCAAGGAACACAATCATTTTGTATAATCAGCTCGGGCAATCATGTCTGTTCTTTCCAATAAGGAAAACCCTTACGATCCACTCCTTCATCGAGTCTAAAGACTAGAAAAATCACGAATGCATGCAATCATGTATATTTGGCCGAGTGCATTTGAAATATTAAGGGTTCGAACATTTGAATTTACAACTCGTTTCATACTCACTCTTTTACCATTAAACCACTTATGCGAGTTTGGACCAACATATGTCATTCTCTTTCCTTCTCTTATTTCACATACAAGATTCTCTTTCCATGTGAAAAGTATTGACTCAAAATTGCACAAATATATCTCAAACTCAATGTGGGTATTTATAATCTCACTTACTCTTTCTCTTTGTGGTGGTGTTAGGTCTAATTAGATGTTCTCATTTAGTAGTGTCGGCGTCTCATACACAACCTATTTGCATTTTTTTATGTTATTACAATTTCTTGGTGTTCCTTCATTTGGTATCTTTTCTGTAAGTAATTAAGGGCTTGCATCAGATAGTGCAGATGTGCAACACTAAGACCAATATAAATGGGCATTTAAAATTAATTAATAAGATAGCATTCGATATGTAATGTAATACAGTAATACAGTAATAGCAAGCATATTTGGAGCACCCGTGACATTTGCTTAGGATGCGTTGGCCTTAAGATTATATATAGGAATTAGGAAAGTGAAATTAATATAAAACATGTGCTCTGCAGAGTACCTTAAATTATTGTGTCGTCTGTTTCACTGTTGGCCCTGCTGGGCATGCATGGCCTACAAATTTATATTCACTTCCTATTCACGCTTACCAGAAACTTGTCCACAACTTCAGTTTTTTGAAATGAAACAAAGGTCACAACTCAGAAGAGACAGACCAACGGCTTAATTCCTCTGCTACTCCTTATTAAAAGGGGCATAGCAATTGGTACAGTAACATTTCAACTATCAACTACTGCTTCGGCTAAATCCAAAGCTTCGTGGCACAACATGGCCAGATATTCGACATGTTATGTTGTTAATAATCGATTTAAACTCGACGTTCAAATAAGAATCCATATCTCTAAATGCATAAGTAATTAGAAAAAAAATGATTTTAAAACTAAAAGAAGAGGCCAATTATTCGAGCATTGGGACAAAGATATGTAAGGAAAGCTTTCCAGATGATATTTATTATTTATCATGAAATAATGGACTTAGATGCCTGTGGAATAAATGCTGCCAGCAGATAAAAAAAAAAGCCACTCTCTTTGTTAGGTTGCTGTAGATGGATGAGACACTAAGCCCACTATCTTTCTCTATCCAATATTTACTGATCAAAATTTCGCTTGGCAAGCTTATGGAATCAGATGCTTATATGAATGGCTAGCTTTCATCACTCATCTACTCCTTTCTTTTTCTTCCTTTATATCACTGCCTACCCTGCACCCTCATCCATTAAGAGTCCCAATCTTAAACGTTTTCCTTTTATTTTTTTCCTTATGTCTTATACCTTGTCCAAATTCTCTCTCTCTCTCTCTCTCTCTAACCACTTCGTTGTTTGAGTGGAAGAATAAAGGGGTCTTTGGTGAAAGTTATGAGAACTAATTAGCTCTGTGTTTTCTTTTCTCAAGCTTCAATGAATTGAATTGTATTAGGGTCATTAACCAACAAAAAAAAAAAAGTTTCTCAAATGCGAGCATTCTAGACCATAAAAATCTTGAAAGCTCTCACACATCTCACATTGATCTCACAATTGTATCTCGTATTAGAGAATGACTCCTAAACTAAAGGGTTATGTGACCATACAGTGGGATTGTTGCTTTAAATTAAATTTGGTCAAAACTTTATTACAAAAAAAGCAAAACAAAAACAAAATTTTACATGTGTGCTGTATGGAAGAGAGCTTTTCATTCCTTGTCCTCTCTGGCTATATATGGTCCCGGACCAAAGCGGCCAACCTAAAACCCTGCATGCATTACTTTGATGATTCCAATCGACCCATCAAAGCGATCCAGGCAAAAACAAACAAAAGTTTTTTGGCTTTAGGTCGGCAAAGCTGTTGGGGTTAAGGATTGCGTATATAAAATTGCTCAAGTCGGTGATGTATCAAGTTCTAACCCAACACGTCTTGGGAGTTTATGTTATAGTTTCAATGGTACCGACGCTCATAGTTTCACTTTTCTTATCCTCCTTTTTACTGACTTTAATTAAAGAAAAAAACTAAATTAAAACTTCAACTTGGGCCCCACTGGCCCCAGCAGAAGGCAAGCCCAAACATTATAGTTTTGTTTAATCACCATACCCCTCTCAAAAAATTATTTTGGAACTTTCCAATTTTACCCCGCATGAACTTTAGCCCAATGTTACTAATAACCATATTGAGACGTGTTCCTATCCAAAGACCAGCAGTAACCAGCAATTTTACGATACCAAAAACCCAAATGCGTCATATGGTCATAACCATTACCAGAATTAGAATTTTTGCAGAGAGAATTGACTTTCCTTTTAAGATACCAAAAACTGTCAAAAAACATAGATGAAGATACATCCTTCCACCACCACAATGTGGTAAAAAATGTCATCAAAATCTAATGACTGTAAATCTTGTGCTAATCAAGCACTGCAGATAAACAAATGCATCTTCCTACAGTGGTATTTTGCTAGAATGGCCAGGTGATGTGAATTATGGGATGACAAAAAATGAATCAATAAGATACAGTCATGTTTCACACTATACATACTGGTTCTCCTTGTTCTTAGTTGGTCCCTTTTCCTTCATCTTCATTTAAAATGCGATTCTGGAAATCACTCACCATTAGAGGCAGTCCCTCCCTCAACGAGACTTTTGGCTCCCAGTTCAACAGATCCTTTGCTTTGCTAATATCAGGTTTTCTCTTATGTGGATCATCAGCAGTATTTGGTCTGAATTCTATTGTTGCACTTGAATCAATTGTTTCTTTGACAACCTGTTCATTCGGGAAAAAGAGAGAGAAGTTGAGAACGCCACTGTAGAATCTCTCTCCATTCACAAGCACAAAAATCACTCAAAAATACCAAACTCTATTAGCTTTTTGGATCTTGGAACAAACAAGGATGCAAAATAGAATTTACGGTCTAAGCAACATTTTCATGAAAAATATTAATATTATAGAAACGGGTTAATTAAAACAAACCTCAGCAAGCTCTAGCATGGTGAACTCTCCTGGATTACCCAGATTGAAAGGCCCAACATGTTCGCCATCCATCAATGCCGCCAGTCCATTGACCTATCATAGAAAACAAAAAATGCATTATAAGATCATCCATCACATCCTTTCCATAATTCAATCAATAGCCCTTTCAACTTTATAGTCAAACCAAGCCACACAGAAAGGAAATAGTGCTTTGCAGGCTTTCAGCTCCCTGTCTAAAGTTTAACTCGTACTAGAATTGGCAAGTGGGGGTCATGAGATAAATTGTACCAGGCATATAACAGAAATGCCTCCTAGCATCCATTATAACATTTCAAAATCCCAAGAGAACATGTGAAAACATGCAGAATATGCATGGGTAAAGGTCATCCGCTAAAGTTCCAAAGAAAGAAGTAACTACATAAAGCAAATACAAGAATTAACAGTCTGCCATACCAAATCCGAGACATATTGGAAGCTTCGTGTTTGTTTACCATCACCGTACACAGTCAATGGTTGTTTGCGGATAGCCTACATAGGTAGACACAGTATAACATAACAATGATAATTACATTGAGAAACATCCCATATTCCAGCAGTCACAAGTTAAATGATTCAAGAAATCTCAAAACCACTAAAAGAGAAAGGTAGGTTATTAACCTGAGCAACAAAATTGCTAACAACACGCCCATCATCTAAACACATGCGTGGCCCATATGTATTGAAAATTCGAGCAATACGCACCTGAACAGAAAGCCTTATGTGAGTCTGACAATTCAATCATGGAGAATTAACTAAATCATATCTTACTGTGAACTACATTATTATAACTTCTGCATGACAGGAAAGCATTTAGATGAGACAAGACGTTTTAATTCAATGATGGACATATAGAAAGAAGGGGAGGGAGGAAACTGGTTAAATTAAAAGAAAGCATGCAGTTTCTCAAGATTTAACCGGTTCTAGAAAAGAAAACAGGAATATTAGTATAAAATACCACATAATCCTACTGAAATATGAAAGAATGTTGTTAAAATTCTACATCTCCATGCCTAATGATCCTAACATCAAATTATGGATTCCACAATAGCTCATTTACAACTAAATACCAGAACCAAGCTTTAAGTTACCTCAACACCAGCACCGCGATGATAATCCATTGCCAATGTCTCTGCTGTCCTCTTTCCTTCATCATAACAGCTCCTCTCACCTACCCATTTTCAAGCACACACAAACACATATATGGTAAACATATCAAGCAGCACAAATGCATTATAGGATTCACATAAACATCAAGCACATAGAAACGAATAACTAATATCACACCTATAGGATTCACATTTCCCCAGTAAGTCTCCTTCTGAGGATGCTCCAGGGGGTCCCCATACACCTCACTCGTACTAGTGAGCAAAAAGCGTGCCCCAATTCGCTTCGCAAGGCCCAACATATTGAGGGTACCCATCACATTGGTCTTGTAATCATAGAAATTAAGGACCTCAAATGATAGTTCGAACATTCAACCCAAAAGATAAACAAAAAAATCCCAAATGCCAAAAATCAATAAACAGTTGAATCAAAATGAGAAAGACTAGGAATGTAATTGATAAGGATATGATGGTCTTGACTGGATTGTACTTGTAATGAACAGGGGAGGCAGGACAGGCCAAGTGGTAGATCTGATCGACCTCCAAGAGAATGGGCTCGACGACGTCGTGTCGAATAAGCTCGAACCTGGGGTTCCCAAAATGGTGGACGAGATTGTCCTTGCGGCCAGTGAAGAAATTGTCGATGACAATGACATCGTTGCCCCGGTCGATGAGCTTATCAACAAGGTGGGACCCGACGAAGCCCGCCCCGCCGGTGACGACGATTCGGAGCCTGCGCTTGCCGAGGCCGACGGGGATCCTGCCGACGTGGGAGAGGGTAGGCTTGGCGGAGAAGGAGACGGAGGAAGGGAGCTGGTCGTGGGCCGTGGAGAAGGGCCTGTGGAGGGCCGAATTGGGCTCGGATGGGCCGAGGCGGGAGAGGGTGGGCTGGAGAATGAAGAATGTGGAACCGATGAGAATGCCGACGAGGATGAAGAGGATGCGCTGCTCTTTGAAGATGTAGTTGATGGATCTGGGGAGAGATCGGGTCGGGTGCTTGAGCGCTTTGGGCGAGTACGGGGAGGTTAGGGTCGCCGCAATCTCCTCGTCGCGCCGGTGGTTCACGCTCGGTTGCTTGTGTAACTGTTTCATGTTTGACATATCTCTCTGTCTGTGCCTCTTGTTCTTGTTCCTTTGGATTTCAGTTTTTGAGCTGAAATGGTTAATTGGGTTGTGTTGTTGAATTGAAGGTTGAGGCAGTGAAGAAGTGTGTGTGTGTGTATGTTGTGAATGGGGAAGAAGCTATTTCGTTTTTCGATTAAAGCAGAGATTATGATTATTTGTGTTCATGTCTGTTTCGAAAAGGTAGTTAAGGAGAAATCAGATCGGGATTTGGATGTTGTTGGTAAATGTTGGAGTCATTAGGAAGGGAATCAGAGATTGCAAACACCCGCGTAAGCGAACGCGCGTATAGCGAGATGTTACTAATACTGGGTAGATATGGGCGTACTCGAATATTTCTCCATTACTTGCTTCATCAATAATCTACGTACGTACGTCTTTGTTTAAGTGATGTATATCAATTTCCGGAAAAAATAAAGTAAAAAAGTACTCAAACTATACCAGGCTTAAAAGTTGGTTGTGTAACACAAGTGTTGGTGGTATTGGGCCGTTATAGAAGCCCATAATCAAGGCCCATCATTTTCAAATTGGCAATAAGTAAGAAAACAATAACAACTACACTATTTCGACATCTACAATCCACACGGATCTGGCTTTTCTGTCTTTAAAGATGATGTTGTTAGTGCCTTTCATCAAATTCAATCCACTTATGTAAATCCAATCACATATGACTTACTATATCAACTAACATGTCTAAAAATAATAAGTCGTTGAATTTATATAAGTAGATGAGATTTGATAAAATGGCACCAAAAACACCATTCCTAAAGACAGAGAAACTACATTCAATCCGCACTCTAAAGTGTTAGAGCATTAGTTTTACAAAATAGGGACAAGAGATGTCCAGAGTGAAGGGCCATTGCACAAAAAAAGAACTAAGCTGATCACCCATCCTATCCATAATCCATCCTTGTCTGTTTGAAATCGCCTCCCATTTAAACGCTTCCCCAAATTTCTTTACAAATTGTTAAAACGTCAAGATCATGCACGCCTCTTGGAAATTAAGTCTAGAATTGCCACAGTTGCCAAGAAATTTTCAGTTGCACTTGGGAAATTGGTCTACTATGGCCACATGCAATGAATGCATAAACCTCCCCAAATGCCAACAGATTGAGACTCATTGTGTATGATTTTCGTCCAAGTTTACATCGACAAATTGCACACAAAGACTCTATCGATCTGTATGGTTCATATTGCATCTACCTCTGATCATATTAATTATATATACATATATATATAATTAATATAGAACGTTTTAAAATTCAACATCGGATAGACTGGGCAAAGAGTCCACGACACCAAAATTTTCAGCGCAATGAATCAATCCCATTTAAGACTTTGATGCTTATATGCAAGGATTCACTTCGTTCCTCAAGCTTTCATTAATGGAGAATATATGGGTAGGCACCGTCCGAGTTTATCATATACCTAACGGGGATAACTACTTAATCAAAGAGCTAGCCAGATCAAAATTATATGGGGATGAGTATATATACAATTAAGATACATAAATATTTTTAATGTAAGATGGTAAATGAATATTTTTCTTTGCTCGGGTCTATGTGATTGTGATTAAATGATACAATTAATTAATTGTTGATAATGACCATAAAATTGATCGAGCTAGTGCAATTAATATGAGAAATTGTATTGGTGAGAACTAGGGGACTGAAAGTCATTGCATTTTGAATTGGTATATATATCACAACCAGTTAACTCTTAAAATTTTCAATTACTTAGCCATCAATCCAAATTCTTCATCATAAATTTCAATATCATGCTCCACTTTTGATTTTATGTGTACGGATTGAGTTGAAAGAGATCTAAGTGACATCGATTATCAAAAGAATAAAAAAAATTTATCTTTCAAAACCTAGATGATCAATTCGCCATATCGATTTGAGTACAATAACACCTAAATGATTTTTAAGAATGCAAAAAAGTTATTAGGGTATAAAATAATATTTGTACCACAATGTTTGATGAGCCAGTAAGTTAATATTCCATGAGTTAAATATTATTTTGATAAGAATAATGTAGAACTTTAGATGGTGTTTTGTTGGTGTGAAAATAGTTATGCCACAAGTCAAATGCATGCAACATTGCAACGTATGCATATATGAAAAAGATTTTATCGATCTGGGGGAGGCTGCGTGTCGCTATTAGCAGTGTCAATAATAGTTCGTTTACTACAACATTGGCATTGGCATTGGCATTGGCATGCTTATTTTAACGTCACAGAATTTGACAAAGATTTTGATTTTGATTGCTCTGTCTTTCCTGTCATCTCATGGTTGATATAGCATGTAGTGCACAATCTTAGACTTCCTTTGCCATCCAATCAAAACAATATTGGCCACTACCATGCATTTTCTCTTTCTTTTTTTAATTGCTATATACAACTTACAAGTAACTTAATTACAACTGTATTAATTAGACTTGTTAATTAGGTGTTTCACAGCTCTTATCTGTGCATGTTAAGATGCCGACATACACTTCACGGATAGAGTTTGCACCATGCATGCAATGCAATCACTCTCACAAAAAGTGAGGTTGCACCTTCCACCTATGATAATTAATCGGAGATGATGAGGATAGAGTTTTTATTTTTAGGGTAAATACCGTAAATTGGAATTAAAAAGTTACAGAATTAAGTGAGAGATGAGAGATCAGCTTAGCAAAGTTTACACGTTTACCTTATTTTTAGTTGAGAAATGCTATATCTACCTTCTTTACTTATTTTCTCCTTTTCATTTTTTTTTTTCAATATAATTTCATTATTAGAACTGTTTATTTTTGAAATTACTATTTAAATATCAACTATGCAAAATCAACTAATTTATCAAAAATTATTTGATTTTATAACTGTAATTAAATAAACATACAATTTTTGTAACAGTTAAATTTACCGTCTGTTTTGATAACTGTTACATAATTAACTTCTTTGGTTGATATTTTGCAAAAATAATCTTTAAATGATGATTTAAAAAGTGAAAAGAAGAAGTTATAACATTTCCATTGTTAGTTCTTTAATGATGTGAAATATGTAAATCGTATATATGTCATGTCTCAACAACCGAATATTGTATTTATGTAGAAATCTATATAATATGCAATATTTTTTTTTTTTCAAAGACAGTAGAAATAAGGATATGGCATTAATTGCGTTTAGCTCACCTAATTAAAGAAGCAAATGCCTAGTTTCAATTTAAATATTATTATTTGGATAAACTCATTGTACTTTCCATAACCTCGATCATATTGCTTTCCATCACTTTCGAATGAATATTGATGTATAGTCTTAACAGCAAAAATGTCAAGCAATATAGAATGAGGTGTTTAATTAAACAAGTAAAACATATAAACATATATATATATATATATTCTGGGTTGCATGTTAAGTTGGATAAGTTAAAACTTTATATAGTGGTAATTATTTTGGATTAGATAATAGCAAACTATGTATAGTATAAGAGCAAATTATACATATATGTTTGAGGTTCAACAACCACATGTACTCTCTGACTTGAATGACATGGTAAATTATTTATTTAATGGGTTTACTTTCACACACTGCGTTATACACAATTGTGGTTAATTTAAATGCTTATATATTGCATGCTGTGAAAAATATATTAACTAAATAAATATATTAAACACTTATATTGCTATCACTAAATAAGTAATCAAATAAACACTTACATATATATATATTTGACAGAGGGAAAAGAGTGCAGAGGTTGAAGTTCTCAACGCAAGACAGTTAATTCATCTTTTAATGGCATTTATATAGACGAAGCCGTCTTAAAAGACCTGGCCCTATCATATATAAAGTCATCTATAACTATAAGATCTGTTGGTCGCCAAATTCAACAAATCCAATATACGCATGTGATGCATCAACTTCTACAAAGACCCATATGTATAAATTATATATAGCCGATTTCTCCCACTTCGAGTTCATATGTATGCAAATTTAATGGAAGCTAAATGACGCAAATTTAATATGTATGCCACTCGAGACTCCAAGTCAGTCAATAAAATGGCAAAGACGACGACTGTGAATACTCCATATTAAACTTGTATTTATATAATGCAAGTCAAGCTTGTCATTAACGGTTTATTTGATCTGCCGCAGTACGTATTACAAAACTAAGAAAGTTCAACATAAATCAGATCGATCTGTACGTGCCTTTCAAAATATAATTAACATACCTATAAAAACCGTCGCACTCGTAAAGTAACTGTTTTTGTATTTGAATTGTTTTGAGGCCGGCTTATAAGTTATAACTGGCTTCCTAAATTGAAAAAGGTTTGCTTTACAAGCCTAATATTATTGAATATATATTTATCTACTTTTATGTTGATACATGCATATATATATATATATATAGAGCAAGGCTTCATTGTGGAATTCCCACAAATTAGAAGTTTATTAGATCCCCCTTGTAGGGCCCACACGAGTTGTTTTGTATTGATCCGAACAGTTCATTTTTTACATCTCCATTGATAGATCATCTTTGCAAAAAATTAACCAAATCGGAAATCATTTGCCTATTTAACTTTGACCAAACAAATGGACGGTTTCATAAAAAATATTTGGTTCGTCCATTTGTTTGATCAAAGTTAGATCAAATGATTTCCAATTTGGCTAATTTTTTGTAAGGATGATCTATCAATAAAGATGTAAAAAATGAACGGTTCGAATCGACACAAAACAACTCATGTGGGCCCCACAAGGGGGATCTCACAAACTTCTAATTTGTGGGAATCCCACAATGGAGCCTTGCTGTATATATATATATATATATATATATATATATATATATATATGCATGTTCTAGACACTGCTTCATCGAGTTCGTCATCTAAAAGGAGTATTTAATTAATTATTGTTATATTTATATGCTTAAATAAACATTGCCGACCCAGAAAATTATAAGGACTAATTAAGAAGGAAATCTAGCTAGCTAGCTAGTTAATTAGTTGCAACATCTATATGTTTCATTTGTATAACCTAGTTAATTAATTATGATACGCGTCTTGTTTTCCTTAATTAATTGTTGATGGAATTCCCCCACCGCATGCCCCAACTGGTTATGCCATGCAACCAAGTGTGCTTTGTTCAGTTCTCTAATTAAATTATATAAGGATATGCAGCAAATCTTAATATTTAAAAAACGAGTAATTTGTAAAACATGTGCCAAATTCAATCACTCGTCTAGAAAGAATTCGTACATATTTGATCGAAATACAATCTAATTTTATCACATGGGAAGAAAAGAAAATATATATGGTAGCGGCTGGTTGATCCAACCTTATTAGGCATTCACATAATGGCCAATTAGCAGCCAAACGACACCACTGCAGACAAAAAACTCAACTATATATGGCGTTTCAGCAAACAATAATTCAACCAAAAAGGTGATATTCCTTCTGAGTTCTCTCTTACAACTAAAACCAAATAAATAAATAAACAACGTATTATAAGTAATTGTGATTAAAATCCGTTAACTTTAGGTATCAAATTTTATTTGGCTAAGTTGGTACCTAAAATTAAATAATTTAGTATCTTGTTACTTTGCAGAAAAATTATTGATATTGGATATTTAATCTTAATTTTCTATTGTGATTATTGTCATATATGTGGCAATTATGCCAAGCCACATCAATATAATTGTTTTTTAATTTTTCATATAATTAAGATCAATAATACTAAATTAAAGCAACTACGATTTTTGATGCATAATCATCACGTGCTCAAAAATTCTTCATAGAAGTTTCTGTTTCATTTTTTTCTTCTTATAAGTTGTATATATGTTTAGATTCATGGAGTTGCAACTTACAATGCCCTGTTTTCATGGCTCTGAACAGGACTGAAGTACCATAGTGTACTTGGCTTGACTACATATATACAAAAGTGAATGCATATTATAGTGTTTAGACTATTTATAGCTTGTTTTGTGGAATTGTGGCCATCATACTAATAATTACAATGATCGACTTGGTATTCTATCTTTAATTAGTTGTCTGAATATATAATAATTTATATATGTTATATGGGCATGTGGACAAGGTCCAAATAGTGATGCAATTGCAATGAGAATTTCAAAGTAATTATATATATGGCATACGGCATGGATGATTTCTTTTCCTACTATTATATAGTTTGGATTCCATTCCAATTGTATCTATGCACGGCAATTTTTAAGAGGCTAAATGGAGGTGGGAGTTATTAATTAATAATTAAGAAGACTACTTCCTCACATTTCATTTTAAAATACATGTAAATGATCATTAGCCAAATATTTCAGTCTTGCATGACATGGACCCTAGCTTTCTTTTTTTTTTGTTGGCCAAGGCATGACTTAGGACTTTATTCCTTGCAAGAAAAAAGGGTTGCCAAGCTTTCCAGAAGGAACAATATGGATGCTGTTACTTCTAATTCCAAGATAAAAATTAGGATCATATAGTTTATTATATCTATAAGTGTTTATATTTTCTCCTCTCCTCCATATACGTGCATTCCTATTTTGTATTTTCTTCCTTTCATTCTGTTTTTTATTTGGTGGAAACGTCATGCAATATTCATTCATGATCATTTGGACTCTTTATTGAGTTATTACATGCCTTCTAAAATGATATAGACGCTTACGTCTCATATGCCATATGAATTATATATGAACCAACTTAGGATGTTGGAATATTAGTGACGATCCAGACCAAAATTCCTTTTCAAAATAAACCACTAAGCCCCAAAAATCAGGTGATCAGCCATACTCACAAGTAAAACATAATTAAAATAACAACAAAAAAATATGCACCCACCGATATATAATTGCTAAATAAAGTTAAAAGCAAACAAACAAAAATCTATTTTTTATTTTATTTAAAGTTATTTAACCTCTACCTCATTTATTTGAATCTCTGTTTTTTACGGAAAATTATTTAATAGTTCTCTGTCTTATTGTCACAAAAGTAGGCTCCATTTCCATTTAGTTTTGGGGACAGTATATGAAATCGCTGTTTCAATTGTCAATACTAACGCGTCCGAGTCAAATACGTGGGTTTCGTTTTATATGACTCGTAGCAGTTTTAAAGTCAAAACACACGTTCCTCTTTTACAAGCAAACGGCGTCGTACCTTTGTCTCTCTGTCTATATATACCCCCACCCCACACCCCAGTTCCCAACCAAATCAACGCAACACATTCAAACACAACCACCAGATATTCTCGAGAAACAAACAGAGCTCATAGCTCAGAGCTTACAACTGAGAGCTTCATTACAATAACTTTCTCCAGCCAATTCGTCTGAGATCTAATTAAAAGTGAAAATGCCGACAAAAGGAATGAGAAGCATCTGCTTCAACTCCAAAACGGCGTCGTTCTCCATCTCCCGCACCTCCTCACCTTCAAGAGCCTCCGTCTCATTCCCAACCCCTCGTCGCACTAGCGCGCCCAGTAACTTCACTGACGCGATGATCTCGGAGATCATCGGAAACGCTGCCGTTTTGGTCATGAAGTGGAACCCGGACGACTCCTCCTACGCCAAGGTCACCTCCGTATTCTACGAGAACAAAAAAGAAGCCTATCAGTTCATCAAGCGCGTGAACGACCTCCAGAAAGCCATGCACTTCCTGGTTTCGGAGGACCCCACCTCGGAAAGACTCGTTCACGCCCAGGGCCTCATGCAGGTCGCCATGAAGCGCCTGCAGAAGGAGTTCTATCAGATCCTCTCCATGAACCGGGCTCACCTGGACCCCGAGTCCGTCTCAGCCCGGTCCTCCCGCGCCTCCGCCCGCTCCTCCACGTCTGACTACGAAGACGACGGAGGCGCCACCACAGACGACGACGTTAAATTCGCGGGAGCCTCCATCAAAGAAGTTGAACACGTGTCTTCCGTGGCCATGGCGGACCTCAAATCCATAGCCGAATGCATGATCTCCTCCGGCTACGCCAAGGAGTGCGTTCACATATACAAAATCATCCGAAAATCAATCATCGACGAAGGAATTTACCGTCTTGGAGTTGAGAGATTGAGCTCTTCGCAGATCACGAAGATGGATCAGAAGGTTTTGGAGCTCAGATTAAAGAGCTGGTTGAATGCGGTCAAGGTCTGCATCTCCACGCTCTTCAACGGCGAGCGAATCCTCTGCGACCACGTCTTCGCGGCCTCGGACTCCATTAGAGAGTCTTGCTTCACTCACATAGCCAAAGAAGCCGCGACTCTTCTTTTCAGTTTTCCTCAAGTGCTCCTTGCCAAGACCAAAAAATTGGCCGATCCGGAAATAATATTTCGGCTGCTCGATATGTACTCCGCGATATCGGAAAATTGGCCGGATATCGACTACATATTTTCGTTCGAATCCACCGACACCGTCCGATCACAAGCGATCGCCTCTCTCATCCGACTCGGTGAGACGGTGCGCGCGAAGCTATTAGACTTCGAATCCACTATCCAGAAGGAGTCGAACAAGTCGCCGATTGGCGGCGGCGGAGTCCACCCTCTGACTATCCACGTGATGAATTACCTCTCTCTCCTCACCGATTACAGCAACGTCCTCGCCGACATTTTCATTGACTGGTCTCCTCCGGCAAAATTAGCGATGCCGGAGTCGTACTTCGACACTCCTCACCCCGAAGACTCGCCGGCGACGGCGATCTGTCTCCGCATGGCCTGGCTAATGCTCATCTTCGTATGCAAACTCGACGGCAAGGCCAAGCACTACAAAGACGTTTCGCTCTCGTACCTCTTCCTCGCAAACAACCTCCAGCACGTCATCTCCAAGGTCCGAAGCTCGAACCTCCAGTACCTCCTCGGCGAGGAGTGGATTGCGAAGCACGAAGGGAAAGTGAGACAGTTCGCCGCAAACTACGAGCGGTTGGCGTGGGAGAAGGTTTTAGCATCATTGCCGGAAAATCCAAGGGCGGCGATATCTCCAGAGGAAGCGAGATTGATTTTTCGAAACTTCAATTTCGGCTTCGAGGAGACGTATCGGAAACAGAGGTCGATTGTCATACCGGACGCGAAACTCCGAGACGAAATCAAGGCGTCCATCGCGAAAAAGCTCGTGTCGGTTTACAGGGAGTTTTACGATACGCATAGGCTTACGGTTGGGGCTGTGAGAAATGTGGCGTTGTATGTCAGATTTACCCCTGAAGATGTTGGAAATAACTTGTCGGACCTGTATTTTGGGACCACGGACTCGGGTAGTTCCTCGCCGTTTTCTTCCTCGTCTTCATCTTCTCATCGGCGGAGTCGTTGAGGGCTAGCTCTGAAGTTTTTTATTTTGGCGGCGACGTTTTTGTATATAATCGCCGGGTTTTTCCCAATTTTTACGGAGGTATATAAATATTGTGTAGAAGCATACGTCACACAATTTGAATAAGTTAGTTGTATAACGACTTTTTGAAAGAGGCATTTACATGGACTTATACTATCACCCCTGTATTTTTGTAAATTCAACAATTGCCACCATATTTTCAGATTTCTTTTATATTATTTCCATGAGTTGCTTACCGAGGTAGGAGAGATTTCGAAGAACCTGGCTGGGTTTGTATCTATGACATTTGGGTTCAGTTGGCTACCACTTGCCTTATTTCGATTCGTATTTTAAAAAATTTAAATTACTCCTCTTGTTATGGACCTTT
This sequence comes from Purshia tridentata, assembly GCA_003254885.1. NCBI lineage: Eukaryota > Viridiplantae > Streptophyta > Magnoliopsida > Rosales > Rosaceae > Purshia > Purshia tridentata. The sequence goes on along the minus strand of QANT01006998.1, from coordinate 30,211 downwards.
ATCATTTATTTAACAAACTTTTCTTACATATTGACCAAAAAAAACAAACTTTCTTACATATTTGTAATTTTTTGCGCAAATAGTCCACATCATGCAACACGTGGCTTATAGTTCTATAACCAGGCCAGCCGTGCGCCTCTACCTTCACTGATGGTGACCCAAAAAGGTGGCCTCACCTTCATCTCCTAAAATAAAATAAAAACAAGAACACTATTTTTTGTCAAAATGAAGATATGGTTATTGGTGGCTTGTTTTTTTATTCGGAAACAAAGAAAATGAAGATGTGGTTGTTGATAGCTGATATATTTTCGTTAAAGCCTCAATTAATTATGTATTTAAATAGAAAATTAAGTAGGAGAAAAGCCTCAACCACAAATTATACCCAAGTTTTGAAGTCTTGACAAAAAGGTGGAACCGCAAAATCATGTGAAGAGATGACGTGATAAAAAGAAATGCATGGTTAATTAGTTCATTCGTCCGTTGTGTCCTCACTCCTCAATCCTTGGCGGTCTTGGGTTTGAAAAAAAGAACATATTGCATTTGACAAATCTTAAAAAAATTTGAAGAGGTAGGACATTTTACAAATAAAATACCAAGTCAACTTAGAACTGCTATTAATACGGTAAAACAGAAGTTTCTACCCATGATTTGTAAAGAGAAATAGATGGTCTGAAGAATCATAGACTAATGTTTAAACAACATCATTAGCTTGACATACATTCATTGACATTGTTGTAGTTTTATATGCATGAATCTTTATTTCCTTACAGTCAGTCTGATAAAAATTCCAAGAGTATATGACCCTTCATTTGACAAATATATGCATGTGATTACTATTTCAAGTTTTCAGCACTTTGTTTTCTTTTATAATTTATGTATGCTTGTGGCTGCGGGTACTATCTCAACTCTCATTACTATTTATTTGTTATTTTGGTGGGCCAGATGGATCTGGGCCTTGCAATCCACATTAACAAAGCCCAACTAGTGTCCAAGCTTAAACTTTTAAGCATGAGCAGATCATTAGATGCACATACATCGTTATTGATAGTTTCATACGAATAAAATACTGGCAAAGTTACACACAAGAAAAACAGCAGGTAAGAGTGAAGAACTATAGATAAAAGAGAGAAGACAGACAATTGAAGATTACATAAAACTCTGGTGTTTAGTGGAACACTAACGTTTCTTGAGCCGGCTATGCTGCCCCTGTCTGATCAGCTGGCCGTGGAACGCTCTGCCATCCAGTACAATGTTGGAGAACCTGTTTAAGAGTATCCAAGGGAGGTCCCGCCGTCCATGTCTGATAGTGTTGGCTAGGATGAAACATGCTGCTATATTCACCACCTTCAGGCATTAACCCTGCTTGAGTTCCAGTTACAAATAAGTCCCCTTCAGACCTAATGCAGCCAGTCATTGCCGCCTCCTTGTCCGCTGCCTATATAAAAGCCATAGTAATCAACAATTCATTCTCATTATGCTAAAGTACATTTCAATGGCCATATGTTGGATGAATTAATGTAGTTTCAATTCTGCAAACAATTTTGGTACAATATTCCGACTTTCGAGAACTAAAGGCTGCCAAGAAAACATCCTCATTGGTGGTGTGTTGCATTGGATTAATGGGATAAAACCTCTCATTATCTGTGTTCATGTTCAATGGTTCTTGAACTAAATTAACTCAACATTCAGTACCTCTATCTAAAGAACAAACAGATATTTATGGAGTTACTCTAAGTTTATGAACCATTCACTCTTGTGAATTAAAAATTACCTTCACAGATCACCTATGACCACAACACATGCCTAAACCATATCCCTAGCTATCCAAATTTTATTTCATAAGTACGGCCCTATCCTGATTAATATGTCCAATGTCCAGTGTCTAAACTTCCTCAAGTTTTCTTCCAAAATTATCTCACTTTTTTCCAAGTTGAAATCAGCCTGTTGGAATTCTGAAGGTTTCTTTGAACCCCTTGGAAACTGAGTGCAAATTCCAGTGGTTATGAGCTAGAGTAAGGGTACTATAGGCTATGAGTTTCTATGAGGATGAAAGCGTATGTCCATCATGGTCAGAGACTCAGAGTCAGAGTTATGAATTATAGATCAAGTAGGATGAGCAGAAATGCTAGGAAAGACTCCAAATGTCAGGCTACTAACAAGTGTTATCAAATATATGATAATATAACACCCATATACTATTGCAGGTTACTAATATACGATATTTCTAGATCGGTTTCTAAATCTGACATACTAAATAAAACTGAAGGTTATACAAGTCAGAGATCTTAAAGACACATAATAGGCAAACAAAAATGAAAAGGGACATACCTTCTCAGTAAGGTACTTAAATGCCACTTTCTTCTGTCCTGCTTCATATATATTGCATTCAGAGTATATCTGGAGTGGAAACGTAATAACATATTAACCTGATATAGAATAACATCCTAGGAAGACTTCAAAGATATTTAAGCCAGTATATAATAGCCATTGGTAGTTGCATTATCACCTGTGCTTCCACACTCGCACAAACAGCATATATGCCCCAGTTTCGGGTGTAATTGTTATATAGGTGTACTTTCCCAAATCTAACACGAGGATGCCGCTGTCGGGTCCCATCAAAGAAACAGTGGTGAATAGTAACCCGAATGCATCTGTCATCAATATGAGAGGGGTCTCCTCCAATTAGCATCGTCTTATCATGCTGTGAAAAATGACACCTGCATAATGGTGAAAGACATGAACTTAAAATTGTACAAGAGTAAAAGGGGTTTAAATTCCAACATGGAGGTTTCACCTCACCTCGAAATTGTAATATCTGTGCTTCCTCTAGTGATATCTATAAGTCCATCATCATAATCACGAAGGCTACACCGATCTATCCATATGTGCTTGGAATTGGGTTTTATTTGAATGCCATCAACATCCGGTCCTCTACCACCTTCAAACTCTAAATTGCAAACAATCACATGTTCACATTCCTTCAGCCTCAAACCCTTCCCCGTAAGCTTAATCCTCTGACCCCGACCATCAATCGTCTTATGTGATGATACATTCAAGTAAGATGAGAGATGGATAGTGCCTGAAACTTCAAAGACAATCCACAGCGGTTCTTTCTTACGACATCCTGCTCTAAGTGACCCAGGACCATCATCTACAATCAAATAAAAATGAACATATAAATTGAAGCTTCCAAGCACTCAATTGGGTTTATTTTTAAATCCTATAGTGGCTCTACACTATTCCCATTAAAAGAAAATCTCAGTGGTTAAAAAAAGGGACAAAAGTCATGGAAAATTTGCTTGAATCTAATTCCCTGAAGCATTTCCACTATTCCAAGCCCCATAAGAAAATTTACTTCAACAAATTGAACATAAAAACCACAAAAACCAGCAATTAAACAAGAAACACAAACACACACACACACACACACACCCACAATTTCAAAACCCAAAACAAACAAATTAACAAAGTAGAACCCATGAATTGAAGCTACTACAGGTAAAGAAAACACACACAGCTTACAATTCGATCAAAAGGGTTACCTGCTAGAGTGGTAACGTGGTAAAGGGGACCGTGGAGGCCACCAATTGCGAGGCGGCCGAAGCCCTCGGCCTGGGCAGCGAGGGATCGCAAGCTGGAGTCGACATGAGCGTACGGCAAGGGCACCACCGCCATACTGGTCTTGCGATTATTGTTAGTTGAGATGGGGATTTGGGCTGCTGCTGCTGCGTGATCGGACGGTCCATATTTAAAGGGTGGAGCGGGCGTTATGTCCGAGATGGGTCTGTTACGGTGTTTGCGGTGGCCATGGGAGTTGCCCATTTATGGCAGAATCGTTATCAAGCTTTTAACTTATTGAGCTGTGATTATGAGGGAAGCTAAAAAACCGAAGAAGCTCCTCCTTTCTTGAGTTATTGTAGCTATGAAGTGAAAACCGACTCACATTTATTCTAGATGGACTCTACTCTCTCACACTCACTCACCGTTTGAGATTGCCCACTCTTTATGCCTCACTTTTTCACTCTTATTTAGTGTCGGTCCGATATCGGAGAATTAGAATCCGAGTAAAAACCGACCGACATTTATTCTATGAGGAAGACATCACTCAACGAATTTTATGTCATTTAAGAATTAAGAACAAATTTAATTTACTGGCCACAAAAAAGAACAAATTTAATTATAGTTTTTTTCAGTACATAATACATTAGACTATTAGAGCGTCCTTATAGTTATATGTGAAAGCTAATAAATGATGACATTTGAATATTTTGTGGTTAAAACTTACGTGGCAACATGGTGGGTCGAGTGTGGTTTGACCCCGGAAGGAGGCCCTGTGGCGCCAAAATGGTAAGGCCCGGCTGGCAATCTGGCATCAAAAACATAACGACCTCCCTATCAAAAATAACAATTAAAAAGAAAATAACATAACGACCTCATTTTTTTTCCTTTTTTCAAAAAACCGAAAGACTCCCACCAAATACTTTGCCCGTGATTGGCCACCCGCACCGCCCTCCCTCCCCTCCCAACCTCGCCACCGCACGGCTCTCCTCTTCCTCGCCGAGCTTCCCTGCATTCAAAACCCTAATTCCAATATTCATTTTTCCCAAAATTCAAGCATAAATAAATTTTTTTTGATATAAAAATGAGTTTATAGGGCCTCCCTTTCAACAATGCATATCCGTTTGGGACCCGGAAATGAATCATCAGGTACTCGATTATTCACCATTCTCTCTCTCTCTCTCTCTCTCTCTCTCTCTCTCTCTCTCTCTCTCTTGCATGTTGGTTTGCGTTTGGATGCTGTGAATGTACCGGAAAAGGAAAGAAAATGGAAGGGGAATTGAATCGAATTCATTCAATTTCGCGAATGCGTGTATATGATCCAATTTTTTTGGTTAATGTTTATTTGTATATTTGGATGGAAATGTGAAAATTGTGAGTTTATTTGATGATTTCTAAGGAGGTGAGAAGGACCTGGAGAAGGGCCTGCCACAACCCTCAACTCCGGGAGCGCTCTCGGAGCCGCCGCAGTCGCCCCACGCGTCGAGGCCGACTCTGTATTTCTCGAATTCCAGCAAGGCCCTGCTGGTTTCGAACTCCGGCAAGTCTCTGCTCGTTTCGAACTCCGGCAAGTCTCTGCTCGTTTCAAATTCCAGCAAGTCTCTCCTCGTCTCGAATTCCGGGAAGCGGATCGACCAATTGGGGAAGAAGAAGTATGTGAAGCAGGTGACCGGCCGCCACAACGACACCGAGCTCCACCTGGCGGTGCAGCGGGGCGATTTGGGCGCCGTGCAGCAGATTCTGAATGATATTGATGCCCAGATGGTGGGGACGCTCAATGGAACTGAGTTTGATGAGGAGTTATGTGAGATAAGGTCAACCATTGTGAATGAGGTGAATGAGTTGGGAGAGACGGCGCTTTTCATTGCGGCCGAGAGGGGCCATCTTGGTATAGTGGAGGTTCTCCTTCCTTATGTGACCGAGGAGGGCATTTTGTTGAAGAACCGGTCCGGGTTCGATCCATTGCACATTGCTGCAAGTCAAGGACACCAAGGTAACCATATATAACTTAGATGTTATTAATTCAGTTATCTATGTGTTTGTGAAAGGCTTGAAATGGAGTACATTTTATAGTAAAGTTTCGTGCAGTTTTGTTCTTAAACAGCTGGTAAATTCATTACTGTGTCACCTCAGTTCAATAACTAGCTTTATGCAGCCATTGTCCAGGTGCTGTTAGATCATGACCCGGGGCTTAGCAAAACAGTCGGCCAGGGAAATGCAACCCCTCTTGTATCTGCAGCTACAAGAGGGCATACACAAGTGGTTAAAGAATTACTATACCAAGATTTGAGCTTGCTGGAAATACCTAAATCCAATGGGAAGAATGCATTGCATCTTTCTGCACGGCAGGGGCATGTAGATATTGTAAAAGCTTTGCTTGACAAGGATCCACAGCTAGCAAGAAGAACCGATAAGAAAGGACAGACTGCTTTGCATATGGCTGTAAAAGGTGTTAGCTGCGAAGTTGTGAAGTTGATTCTCAATACGGATGCAGCTATTGTCATGCTTCCAGACAAGTTCGGAAATACAGCATTACATGTGGCCACCAGGAAAAAGCGGGTAGAGGTATGTATTTTCGCTGTTGGATCTTAACATAATGATATAATTGTTATATTCTTGTTTTATGATGGGTTACTTGTTCAATTTAATCAGTTTGTCTTTAAAAGTTCCAGCCATATGATTAATGTGCACATTAGGTTGAGATGACCTAAGACCTTGGGTTGAGCTTGCTTTACATCTTTAGCAATTCAATTTCTCATTATGCTTGCAGATAGTGAATGAGCTGTTGCTCCTTCGTGACACAAATGTGAATGCTCTAACAAGAGACCAGAAAACTCCCCTTGATATAGTTGAAGGATTTCCATACTCTGAAGAAATCCAAACAATTAAGGACAACTTGACTCAGTATGGTGCTGTCCGAGCAAACGAACTTAACCAGCCACGAGATGAGCTTAGAAACACTGTGACAGAGATAAAAAAAGATGTTCATAATCAGCTTGAGCAAGCCCGCAAAACCAACAGGAGTGTTAGTGGAATTGCCAAGGAGCTCCGTAAGCTACAAAGGGAAGGAATAAATACTGCCACTAACTCAGTCACAGTGGTTGCTTCGCTCATTGCAACAGTAGCATTTGCAGCTATATTTACAGTTCCTGGAGGTGATGATGCCAAAGGGATGGCTGTGGTGGTGGACAGTACATCATTCAAATTGTTCTTTTTTTGTAATGCGGTTTCACTCTTCACATCATTGGCTGTTGTCGTAGTACAAATCACCCTTGTCAGGGGGGAGACAAAGACAGAGAGGAGGGTTGTACAAGTGATCAATAAGTTGATGTGGTTGGCCTCTATCTGCACCACAGTAGCATTTATTTCGGCAGCATATATAGTTGTTGGTCGACGTAATTTGTGGGCTGCAATCCTTGTCACATGTGTAGGGGGAGTTACAATGGTGGGAGTTCTTGGTACCATGACATATTATGTGGTGAAGTCCAAAAAGATGCGTAGAGTGAGGAAGAGAGAGAAGATCACAAGAACCAATTCCTCCTTGTATCAATCGGAGTCTGACTCAGAAGTCAATCGTATTTTTGCCCTTTGATGATAGTCTGGTTTTTAACTAGCCTCTGGTTCTGTGTCTGACTTTATACTCATGAAGAAGAAAATCGAAACAGGAGTAGTTGGGTCATAAGAGCTTCTATGCTATAGATACAAAATTCAGGGACCATTGTAATAGCACCAATGAGTGGCTTTCGTTGAAAATGAAGTTTTGGGTGTTTCACGGATTATAAAATATTGGAGCAAAACTGTTGATGTCCTTGAATCTTCAAAGGCAGCAACTGAGAAATGTCATTTGTATATTATATACATGATATCAGTCTTCATTTGTAACTTATATAGGTTTCATTACAGGTGATATGCCATTCAAATATGAGAATAGGTAGTGGCTTGTTGATTAGTTTATCAATATTCTGAATGTGACTTTACTCGACATGATTTGACTGACAACTGTGAATGTATCTGATAAGTGAACAAAACTGAAGCATTACATTTTGTGCATGCAATCAGATGGTGGTAAAAGAATGTATTATAGTGGATGTTACTCGAATTTATATATACTTTGAGTTTTCTCCAAGGATGTCTCTGGTACAAGTTTCCATTTTACTTTTCTCTCACATTCACATGTTTCTTCTACTCTAATCGCTAAAGGCTATATTGCATGGTTATAAATTAGTCATATATGTGAACTTTCCTTCTACCTATGAGGCATTGGTTACAAATTCCATGGTGTTTAATGAAGAAAAAGCTTTTTGGAGAAAACACAGGAAGATAGTTTTGAGCCAAATTGACCGTTGAATTTCTTGTCCATGCAGATCTTATAGGAAATATTCCAAATAGAGGATTCAAGACGTTGACAATGTTTCTGCAGAAGGTACCATTTGCCTTCATCTCTCTCTGCTCATTTTCAGGTCAATTTGGTAATATTTTTCAAATTAATGACTTCTGGATGATTTTGCAGAAAGAAAGAGATAGAGAAGACAAAAACAAAGATCTGACTTGGACAATGTTCAAGAGGCCTCGTGCTCTTAAGCATTGAATGCTCAAATTTGATCCAAATGTAATGGCAGTGATTAGCTGGATTCAGTCCCAAATAACCAATTTGCTACATTTGCAACTTGTGAGTTGATAGTTTGAACATACCCTCTAAAGAGCTGCATGGCCTAATTCATTTATGATTCTATTGTTACTTCCTTGAGATTATTGGGAAGCTTGTACATTTTTTATTATTGTTGCGCATTTTCATCTTTCTGATTTATCAGGATAATATTGACGTTTGCTTTGGTGCAACAAATCTGGTGGAGGTGATCCCTTCGCTTGAGGCCCTCTACTATGGTAGAAGACATCTTTTGATAGCCAAAGCCATTTTGGGTGGAGTGGCATCTTTTCATGCACTATGGAAGCACTGTACACCTTTCACTTATTTGTTGGCAGAAGATGGGAGTCAATTAAGGTTAGACTTATCAAGTGCTTTATGAAATCCGTAGTTGCCTTTTTCTTTATATCGTGCTGTAATTGGTGTCTGTACGTATGTCTTAAGTGAGCGGGTGAGATTGAGTCTTAAGTTTCTAAATTGCAGTGCTTGAATTGACCCCATTGATAAAGCACAGGTAATCATGTGTACCATGGGATCTAACTATCTAATTCAATGCTTGAACAGAAAAACAATGAAGATATGTCATGGAATCCACATCATGGAAGAGAAAAGCCATTAATTTTATAATTCATTGTCCGCTGATTAAAGATTTTGATTGGTAGGATGACAGCAAGGGAATATTGGGTGCTACCTGCAGAGTTCTTTTTCCTTTAAATTATTGTTTACATTTCCCAGAAGTCCATTATGGGTCCATCTGACATCAGATATAGGAACCAGGTGCATCACATGGTGTGGTCTACACTCTACAGGAAGTCTTTCCCCCGCCACTATAGCAAGTGCGGTCCCTTTGGTTCCATACCTTTTCACCTTCCCAGAAACTTTGATGGTTACCAAACAAAGTTGGTCGTGTTTGGGAGTGCTTGTGTATAAAATGCTTTTTAGTTAGTAGTATATTTGTGGCAGTTCTAAGCCAAAAAAACACTTTGTTCTGTTTTCTTAGTTATGTGAAAGTGGTTTTAACACTGTGAAAACGTACACTGTCAAACAGGTTCAAATACTTGGCACTGATGAGAATGATGATGAATAATGTATAGGAGCAATTTTGTTTTGTTGGGGAGGTTGAGGGGCCGTGACTCAGCATAGCATCTTGACCGACCCCAGAAATAAGCGTGAAACACTTGCTGAAACCTGATACAACATGCGGTCCCTATCACTTTTGTCTCCAATTATGACTTGTGGGTACTAAAGACCAAAACCTAATCCTTTTTTTTTTTTCTTTTGGTCGAACCAAAATCTAGTCCTCGTCAACGTGTTCCCGGAAAGCCACAAAGACAAAACCCAAGGGCTTTGCTTGACTTCTATTTTTCCCAAGTCAATGCTTTTTTTATTTATTTATCCTAATCAACCCACAATATTGCTTTATACCAACAAGCCTCTTTAATGGGGGCATGTCATTTAGGCCTCCTTAGGTTCATAATCTAATTTTAATTAAGTTTCTGCTTGAGAAACAATATTGATATATATTTTATTATGTATCATCCTTCTAATTCTTCTAATTCAGTAGCGAATTTAGGCGTGTTAGGGGCCTTAGGGCATGAATATGATACAGAAGATTTACTCTTATATATTAACTGGCTCATTGAGCTCTCAATCTTATCTTGAATCCTGTGGATAAATTTCATCTTCTCTTTAATATTATTTATGGTTGTAATGACATTATTAACAGAGATGAGTTGTGTTTGTGCGCCATATTTTCAGGGAACAGAATTGTGTAATTGATGGGCTAGCTAACATAAGTCATTTGTGTGATCTGAGCATCTATGCTATTAATTATCCTCCTTTTGATATCATTGTTTATTCCTGATTAGTCTTGTGTTTTTTAGCTGCGTTGGCTCCACCTTACCAATAAAAAATAAAAAATCGGCTCATTGAGATATTTTATCAAACTATTTTAGTACCCCACTCCCTAAGAGAAAAAACGAAATAAACCCTGAAGATAATAATCCAAAGGGACAAAGTAGCTTTATGGGATCACTATTAGTCTATTCCACAATGCCTGTGAATTTGCTACTGCCCTAATTCCTAAAACTACTTAGACGAAACTCTCCCTAATAATGCTTTGTTCAACTAACAAGTTATAATCGTAAATTACTCTTGGATGCACATCTATATTTTCTTTTTGATTGATCAGATGCACATCTATATGATATTTATAAAAAGTGTAAAATACATTACATAAATTGAGTCCAATAATTATCATACCATATATTCATACATCTTGATCCATATTTGATTAGTTAAGTTAATCACTATTCATATCTGGTTAATCACACGTTAAATTGATGGAGATTTGAATCCAATGAAAATGATGTTATTCGTGTTTATATAGGCACGCCGAACACACCCACGCGCTTATAGATCGTGGCGGGTCCAAGTTTTGATGCTGACGTGGTGAAATATGAGTGGTCACTGTCCAAAACTGGTCAAAAGCTTAACTGCAGAGGATATGAATGAATGGATGACATCTTTCTTGCGCCCCTGGCAACAAAAAAGAAGAAGACATCTTTCTTGCACGGAAGCCTGATTGCGCTTGCTGCACAGTTGTACATAGTAACCACCTCTTGCTTTCAACATCACCTTTTACAAAGAAAGCTGTGTTTCAATGTGTGTTTGCTGAGCTCCACTGAGCTTCAACTTTTTTGGGCTTCAACTTTTCACACCAAGGTTTCCTGCATCTCCACTCTTGTTTGTTTTTTAAGTGCCTGAGTTGTATTATTTGGGTTCTTACTTCATTTAGGAAGAAACAAGTTCTGCTTTATCAAACCCCGAGTACAATATCAGTAAGTTCATGGTATGTTTCAAAATTCACTTACTTGATTAATTAGTTTGAAATGTGTGGCCTTATTTGGTAGAGACTTGGTGGTCAACTATAGTTTTATTGGATGGCTTTACCATACATATTTGATTTCACACTGTAAACACATTTTCAAATTTACATAGACTCCTACCCCTTTTGTTCTTTTCTTTTTGCCCTCTTGTTATAATGACTGGTAAGCATGATTGATGATGAAAAAAATGTGTAAATAAATAATCACAGAGAGGGAGAGAGAGAGTGAGAGAGAGACAAATGGGGTTTATTTTAATACTTGAATTATTTTTGGTGCAGAAGATGTCAGGGGGGTGTGTTTTGGGAATCAAGGAATCAAACTCCCAGATTTCCCACGTGCAAACTCATGGAATCATCTGAATTATCTTATCCTCATCGTTCATAAATTGGTCTTCTGGGGTGCCATGCTTGACTTTTTTATCAGGGTCTTCACGGTTGAAAGGGGAAACCTCAATTTTAAAGATGATAAAGAAAACTTAAGGCAGTATTTGTTCTTTGGTGCTCTAAAAAAATTGGCTTTGATTGGACTATGGAAGCTCCTGTGAGGAAGCAAAGCTTCTGCGAAAAGAAGATGACGAAACAGTTAACAGGGAAACGTGAAGACAGTCCCTTGCATTTGGCAGCAAGAACAGGAAATTTAGAATTAGTCATAGAAATAATCTCTAATTGTGGGGATGCAAAGTTGAATGAACTGTTGTTGAAGCAGAATCAGACCGGTGAAACCGCCTTATATGTGGCAGCTGACTGTGGCCATGTTGATTTGGTGAAGGAAATGATGAGGTGCTACGATATTGGTTTGGCCAGTGTCAAAGCTAGAAATGGCTGTGATGCATTCCATGTTGCTTCAAAGCAAGGGAACTTAGGTAATTGTCTATGGATGTTTCAAAAGTTTGGTTATTTCTTAACTGTGATATGCTTGCTTGGCATACTATATAACCTTGTTCCTTCTTTGTAACATATGTTAAAGCTTTATGGTGAAATTCTCTAAAATGTTTTTCAACTTGCAATTGGTTTCATCTTATTGCATAAAATAGTTTACCTCGTATTCATTTGTGGCATAGTATATAGCAGTATTGTTGTTTATCTAAAAGCATGAAATTTTTGGAGTTGCAGAGGTACTGAAGGTCCTCATGGAGGCCATTCCAGAACTTTCAATGACTGTTGATCAAACAAACACCACAGCACTGCACACTGCTGCATCACAGGGCCATATTGAAGTGGTGAATCTTCTCTTGGAGACTGGTTGCAGCCTGGTGTCCATAGCAAGAAGCAATGGGAAAACTGCCTTGCATTCTGCAGCAAGGAAAGGGCATTTAGAGGTCGTCAAGGCCCTCTTGAGCAAAGAAATTGGAATTGCCACAAGAAATGATAAGAAGGGGCAGACAGCTCTCCATATGGCAGTTAAGGGACAGAATGTTGAGCTGGTGGATGAGCTAGCCAAGGCAGATCCTTCTTTGATAAACATGGTGGATAACAAGGGCAACACTGCCTTGCATATAGCAACCCGGAAGGGTCGAGCTCAGGTAACGAAAATTTTTCTTTCGATTTATAATCTGAAAATGAAAATTCTTCCTTTTTTAAGAGAGATGGACTTGTTCTTGTTACTGGATTTTCTTTCTTTGTGTATACAAGAATCATCACTTGAATTATTATGACATTGTTTTGTCCAATTGGGTTTAGGACCATAATATTGAAATAGCAAATGGTTATTTGAATCTTTCATATGGTTAAGCCTCTGCGATTATACATTTTGCAGATTGTTCAAAAGCTATTAAGTTATAAGGGAGTGGCCACAACCACTATCAACAAATCTGGAGAAACTGTTCTTGACACTGCTGAGAAAACTGGGAACTCTGTGATTGCTGCCATTCTAGAAGAGCATGGCATTCAAAGTGCCAAATCCATGAAGCTACTACCACCAACTAGAAACACAAACAAAGAACTCAAACAAACTGTCAGTGATATAAAACATGAAGTGCATGACCAGCTCAAGCAAACAAGACAAACAAGAAAGCAAGTACATGGGATGGTAAAGCGGCTCAACAAAATGCATTCAGAGGGGCTTAACAACGCAATAAATTCCACCACAGTTGTGGCTGTCCTCATTGCCACCGTTGCCTTTGCTGCAATCTTCACTGTGCCCGGACAATATCCTGAAGACCCGAATAACCTTCCTCCCGGACTCTCTCCTGGAGAAGCAAATATTGCCCCGAAAACTGAGTTCGTAGTCTTCTTCATCTTTGACTCTTTTGCTCTCTTCATATCATTGGCTGTTGTGGTGGTTCAGACTTCTATTGTTGTTATAAAGAGAAAGGCAAAAGAGAAACTGATGACAATCATAAACAAACTAATGTGGTTGGCTTGTGTGATGGTTTCAGTGGCATTTCTTGCACTGTCATATGTTATTGTGGGAGATGATGAGAAATGGTTGGCTGTTGGAGTAACAGCCGTAGGGACAGTGATTATGGGGATGACATTGGGAACAATGTGTTATTGGATGATTGTGCAGAGACTTGATGCTTCTAAACGTAGCAGCATAAGGAGGTCATCAATGACCAGCCATTCACACTCACAATCATGGTCTCAGTCAATGATGTCAGATTCAGAGCTTCTGAACACGGAGTTTAAGAAAGTCTATGCAATTTGACAATAATGATATATAACATAATCTCAACTATTTGTTCTCAATTAAGCAAGTAGCAGTTGATTCCCCACAAGGGTGGCCAGTTAAACATGTAGTAGAAGAGAACGGTGATCTGCATATTTTAAAGTTTAATTAGGTAGAAACTTGTTACCCGATCTCTTGGGTTTACCAGTGTATATACTTTGTCAAACAAATACTTACTAGAGTAGCTTCCCAATGATGTGCGCTTACAACTTCATGCATATTGAAGAAATTAACATTGACCCAATGGTTGAGAACTTGAGAGAACTCAGAATTAATGTGCATTTTGTTACATATAAAAACACAAAGTAGTGTCCTTAAAAACATATAAGAAAATGCTACTTATCCCAAATTGTTTCTCCCAAAGCCCAGAACCAATACTTTTTTGGGGCCCTGGAACCTATCATCCAGTTTGGAATGGGCTGTAGGCTATACAGACTTACACAGCCGCAAAATTTTCCTTTCTTAGGCTCCTCATTTTTATTTTTATTTTTTTTTTCTGCTTAAGAAAGAACCTGACTAAAACTGAAAGCTTCCAGTTTCCTAGATCACCAAAGAACCCAAGCATCAAAGCTAAAACGGGGAAAACCATTCATCCAAAAAGCACCATAGGCCACATCCTCCACAAAATTTGCTTCTTGAAAAACATGCTTAAACACTGACGCCTCGAACAAATTTAAAAGATTTCAATTATCACTCACAAGTGACAACAAAACAAACCCTCCAAAGAGTAGAAGATTCCCCAATAAAAAATCAATGCACATTTTGAATTTTTGAATCTTCTTCAATTCAATCTAAAGTTAGGATCTTTATTACCAAACCATTATTATTGTCCTTATTTCAATTCGTTTTGGCTTGAATGGCATTAAAGCATTAGGGTGGAGTAAACATAATGTACCTTGCCCATTAACAATGTGGAGGGACCAAATAATTTGCTGTGTACACATCTCCTTAGACCTTTCTCTTAAGAAAGGTAGACAGGANCATTCTTAAGTTGGTGGAATTATCTAGAGAACTCCACAAATGTTGAATATTGGTGCAAGCTAGAAACTTGTGGAAATATCTAGAGACTAATCAATTCTCCTAGTAGCTAGAAATTTGTGGAAATATCTAGAGACTAATCAATTGTCCAAGTTGCTAGAAGGATCCATCCATAGCTATAAAAGGAGATGAAGCTAAGCATTTAATAACAAGCAATTGAAGCAATCAAGCTAATTGCATTCCGACTACCACTCAAAGTGAGGAGTGAGAGTATAGTGAAAGAGAGAATGTGAGAGAAGTGAAGTATTTCTTTTGGTGTTTCCTTCAAGGTGTTCATAGCTTGAAGAAGTGGTGATTCCTTTTGTACTCTCTAGGTGTTCATCAAGTCTTGTTCTTAGACTTGGTAAGATCTTTCCGCTGTACCCATTATTTGATATAGTAGAGTTATTCTAATATCGCTGCCCGTGGACGTAGGCACACTGCCGAACCACGTTAAATCCTTAGTGTCCTTAATTACTTTTTCTCTTTCCTATTTCTTTATTGGTTTGAGTTTGTGTTTTTCCCATTCTATCTAATCGATCCTAACAAATGTACCTTGCCCATTAAAAATGTGGAGGGACCAAATAATTTGCTGTGTACACATCTCCTTAGACCTTTCTCTTAAAAAAGGTAGACAGGATATATAAAAGAGAAACATTTTCCCTCTCTACAATCTTATCAATTCTCATTTCACAGGTGACCCATAATATATATATGTAATGTGAGTGAGGCCATGCATCAATCAGAATAAAGTGAAAGAAGAAGACAAGTTACTTGCAGAGAAAACATTCAGTGTACAAAAATTATATCGGCCTCTCCAGTCTCCAGCTGCAAGTGCAAGAAAATAATGTCGATGCCTTGAATATTTCTGCTGACACAGCGGCACATGCAGACATGCTCCACTTGCTCGCCGGGCCCAGCAATTGCCATTAGGATATATATCTATAATTCTAGATGCAACAGCAACATCCAACACTACTACTATTTGTTTGTACATATATTTTTGAACCTTATAATTATGATGAGTGATTGATTGGAATTTGGATATACAAATTTGATTCAAGTTCTCCCTTTAATGTCAGACAAGTCAAGTCCATTAGACTGGCCTCACCTTCAGATTATGTGTATATTTATTTTATTTTTTCAATGAGTACTCACCAAAATCATTGTAATGGGTATCATTTACTTACTCTCAAGACCGACCTTGAATAAAGAGATATAATATTTATTTACAAGGAGAAAGAAGAATTTTTTTTTTTTTTGAGTAAATCGTGGGTACATGCAATTTTCCGTAAACCATATATATCAAAATCCAATTATTCATGTGTTTTTGTGCGTATGAGGATTTCAAAGACAAAATAACACAAAATGTTTGAACTTCATATTTATCCTTATTTTAGTGATAATCAATCAAATATTATCTTGGTGATTTGCATTGCATATATGTGTGTGTGTATATATATAAGCTGTCATACAATTCTGTACTAAAAGCAAAAAGAACTCATTTTTCTGGAGGCACAAGACCTATCCTTCAGTGTTGGCATAGACAATCATTTTGATGTTATGGTGGGGATCTGAGTTGCTTGTGATGTGTGTTTGCATTAGATGTATTTCATAGTGCTCTACAGATGAGTTCTCTACTTTTCTGTTAGTCCTGTCAAAAATCTAGGAGACACATTTTCTCAAATGAATGTCTAGTCAAAATCCAAAGAAAAAAAAAAGATGTAATGCTTGAAATGTTCTTGGCCTGGAAATGCCATTTTCAATCATCATTTTAATAATAATTTTGGTATGACATTGATTGCTGCTTCACATTCTTTTATTAATGCATTTCCGATGTAACATGCATGTGGATGCTCTACAGAAGCAGACATGGAACATCTTTGTGACCACTATTATTATTATTATTAGTAATGTTATAATTTTGGATGCAGAAAAATCAATTCATACATAACGTGGCTTTAATTTTCCATGCTGAATTGCTAGAGAATAATTACTATGCTTCGTTTAAGCAAAGTATTATGACATAAGATTAAGATCTCTCACTGTTTTTCTTGTATTTGGTGAGATAGGGAAATAGGGTGAATTTTTTGGACCTGATTTTTGGTTGATAAGCCTTATTTTGAAACCATTATTTTATCCTTGACCATAGAGATTCTGAGGTCAATTTGGGAAATTCATCTTGATGAAAGCGAAAAGATAAATGAATGATGGTTATAACTTTGATGCAATACAGCAATAGTGACTAGTACAGTACAATATCACCCACACCTCTTTTTCACCAAGACTAAAAGGATAATGATGGACATAAAGACTGATACAGTCATTTAGAATCTACTTTTAAAGCTGGCTCCTAGTGTGGACAAAGACCTAGCTTGCAATCCAATCCGCCAAAAAGTTTTGGTCACTTTACAGAAAAAGGTTTCCATTACTTAGGTACCTTTACTAGTTTTGTTAAATACATTATACACTCACATGTTCTTTTAATTATCAGCAAAAGCAAAGAAAAGAAAATCTTAATGCTCTCATTTTTAATGTCATAAGCAAAACCTGTGCATCTAGTACTTGCATAATTAGAATGATGGACCGTCAGCAAATTTCAATTTCAAAATACATACAAAGTTTGATAATCTTTATCATGTCTATGTTGGGTAATATCTTGATGGAGAAAAACTTACTTATGATAGAGATAGGACTGATTTGGCATTCTAAGAGATAGTTTATGTTTTGAAATTGAAAGAAATTTTTATGTGATGAAGCATAAAAGCATAAGTGTTATTCTATTATTGGACTGAAATATCAAATGAGCATAAAGTAAATCATTTGTCACTCTCAATAACAACAACATTGTATTATACTACTTAACAATGATAATAAAACAAACTATTGTTGAATTCACTCAATTATAACTACAAAACTTCTGAAGTAGAAAAGTTAAACCAGAGAAAGAAAGTGGGTTCAGACTTTTGATTCCAACAGTAAATCTTATGTTGAATGAAGACAGTGTGTGTGGGTTTCCTTTCTTTCATGGTAGCCTTCAAATTGTTCACAAGGAGGTCTAATCAAACAGTGCTGGAAAAAGGTTGCAAATGCCTGTACATCAACACTGCATTAAATGAAGCCCAACTTCAAAAAGAGATTAACAGAGGAACTTGGCAGTGGGTATCTCAAATCTCACAATGTAATCATGTGTGTCTCTCTCTTGACCCCCACAAACTGCATCCTTGAAGCAGAGAGTGAACAGAACCCATGGCCTTCATTTGCCGTCTTTCTTGGACCAAAAAGCTGCTGGGACTGTTTGCAGTGAGCAATTGCTCCTTCTATTGAAGTCTCAATCTCTGAATTGGCACTGTTACTCCTCTTCAGCAACTGTGAATCAGAAAACCCACTTGAACCGAATGAGAAGGAAGATGATAAGGAAGAAGAAACAGATGAAGATGTAGATGAACACAATGACTTTGCTGCAGCAGAGTGCTGTTGAATTGCCCCAGAGAATGACTTCCTGTGGTGGCTGTTAGCACTTTCCTCAGCCATCTCTTTCTCAATGCTCTTCATGAGAGTAGTTGATATTTGATATCTGCCATTGTCTATTCTTCCAAATGGGTTTTTCTTTGCCACCTTCATGTACTTATTTGAGCAATAATCTTTACCTTTTGAACCATTTTCTGCTTCTGCATTGCTTGCTGGCTTGGCACAAGAGTGCTCATCTGCACAAGTGGGCTTACTGAACAAAGATTTAACATATGCCCTTGATGCCTTGAGCTTTTGACTGAGGGAGGACTGCTTGATCTGCTTGAGTTTTGTGGACCAAGACTTCTTTGCATGATTATCACCAATGAAAACACTCATTTCAGCTGTCCATTCAGAGATGTACTCATCTGAGTTTAGTTCACTACTGACCCTGCGAGACTCTGAGGGTGAGATGTTGCAGGACCGATCCAATGGGGTACTTGTACTGGTGGAAGGTGTAGTGGAGCTATTGATGAAGGGAATGCTAAAGCTTTCTTCAATGGCTTCTTGGGTTTTGTTGTCAAGGGTGATGTTCGAGCTCTGAAGGATCTTTTGGACCATTTGTAGGCGAGGAGGGAGGTGAAGAGGAAGGAGTTTTCCCTTGTAAAAGAGCTCATCAGCAGGGGAAGTTGTGGATTCTTTGTCATCATGAGAAGCTGAGGACATATGGAACTCAAACTCTCTGGTTTGTGGTGGAGAACCAATGGAATAAGAGAAGAAGTTGGAGGAAGAGCTTACTTCCATGTCTATGTAGTCTTCATCTGTATGATCACCTGAACCTTGGCTTCTGGCCATCTCATGTGACACTGCTTTCTCTCTCTCTCCCTCTTTGTGTATTATGTATGTGTGTGTGTGTTTCTCTGTGTATGTGTGTGTTTGTGTTTGTGTGTGAAGATGCTTATGGAGAGCAGAGCTTTGTGAAGTTAGAGGCAGAGCACCCTTTAAACTAAGGATGTTACCAAGTTAGAATAATAAAATCTTTTTTAAAAAGCTTTTTTAAATTAATATCTTGAATGCTTCCAAGAACTAAAATGAAGAGAGAAAATTATTATAAACTTTTTCCCCTGCTGAGTAGCCACACAAACTGAACCCTATGATATTAGTGTTGCTATATTTTGGGGAAGAGAAACACTAATTTGTGGCTTCTATAGCTTCATATCACAGTTTATGACTTTCCCATAATACTACAGAACATTGATTTGTAGCTTCCATAGCTTCATAGCAGATCCTTAGAAATTAATAATTATAGTCTTTCATTTTAAAATGAGGGTTTAACTTTCAAACCAACCAATTTTTGACACATATATTGCTTATAATGAGTTCAAAACCATCCAATCAGACTTGTATAATGCATTGGACTGTAGAGCGTGATTAGTGGATGACATTGCTGGAATGGAACACGTATGTTCTCTTAGTCTACATCCACTCTTGGAAGTGCCTTGAATTTAGATCTTCAAATCTCAGATAAAATCTAATCTAGTAATCTAAAACTATGATATGCAGTAGATAGTGCATGATGTTCATCTATATGGGAATTCCAAATGGATTACTTGTTCTTGACTCTTAGGATTTTGCTTCCTCTTCACATTATGTGTGACAAACAACCATGTGTAATATGAGATCCAGAACAATAAATTTTAAAATTTTTATTTGTAAAGAAGTATATAGTTTAGTTTTCAAACTGTTTCTTTTTCCTTTTTTCAGAAAGGAACATGCCTTGTAAACCTCTGCTAGATGGGTATGCCAAGTTGCCAAGTACATATATTGTTTAGTTATTTTCCTGCAAAACCTTGCAACAAAATTTGAATTTCAAAAAAAGCCAACCCAGTTCAACCCACTTCTCGAAATCTGGTTTTCTGCACTCTCACAATTCTATAATGAGGAGAGACAGAGACTTTTCTTTTTTATTTTATTTTTTATTTCTTAAAATAAAAAATAATTGTATGTCTCCTGAACTATCATGGACTATCATACGTGGTTGTCCCTATTTGACCTAGTCAAATTACTGTTTTTGGAATTTCAACTGTTAACCTCACTACAAGCCTACAACCAACCCACAGGATCCATTATTTCATGGCCGGGTTAAAAAAATAACATCCAAGAACAAACAATATCATTGACTAGATATGAGTCAATTATTACACGTGTGTTTTAGGACCACAATATTTTTCTTAAATTAACATTTACTGTATAAAATATCTGATGAGAGAAATTACTATTTTACCCATTATTGGTCAAAATTCTAGACATGGTTCGTAGGTACCCCTTTGGCATGGAATTGGAGGGTCTGCCCTGGCCACAAAAAGGTACAAAAAAAGTGGTAGTTCACTGCCAGTAATGGTAGCCACACCACGTGCCTACACGAAACAGACCATAATAGTTTTAGTGGTTTTACTTACACCAGATCAAGAGGTCACGTGATGCTAACCTGAAGAGATGCTTCAGTTCTGGTACTGGGCACATGATTGATCACATTTGAGCTCCCATGCTTCCTGTATAATTGGTCACTTTTGCGAAGTCCCTTTGCTTTCCAAGCAGGCATATGGTACCCTCAAAACTTTTCAATTTCTCAGAACTGAATTCTGAATTCTGGTACCTTTAAAGTTGTATCACCTCGGGGCAATGCTAATGCATGCAAAAACTTTCTTGCATACAACATGTGTATACAACGATTCTCTCATGATAACCTCATCCATCAAGTGCCGGTCACATGATTATTAATGTGAAAGTTACGTTATATACAACAGTACACATTTCTCATCCATTACGTTACTTACGTACCCTTTCACAACAAATTGTGCCCTCCAAAAGGTGAAATCAGTTTATGAGCTCTATCCACAATATTGTTTGTAACACAGACTTGGATGAATATATTGATACAGTTATGGTATATACACAGGAGAAATCAATTTGCTTTCAACTTTTACGGTATCTACACCCTGTGATCAAAGATCAGAGAATTTACATACTTATAACCTAAGAGGAGTTTTGTTTGTAAATACATGATATTACATCTTTGTGTAGAGAGGAAGTTACTAATATGATTCTGCCGTTATAAGAACAAAATGCACCGGTGTGCATATCCCACCATATGAATTCGTTATATTTTCTTGCTGGTCAGCTAGTGGGGTCTAACTAGTTCCCTTTCAATTTCATCAAATACCCAATCATCAATCTCCTCTGCTGAGTGTTCAAAATCTGGATCTATATCTGATTCTTCCATCGAGTCTATTGTATTCTCCCCCTTAATCAAGGAAGAATTGGATACTCGAGAGGTAGAAGTAGGTGATGGACTTGTCTGGGGCTTGTCAATAGATGGTGTCTCTGTTTGCATTGAAGCTTCGATTTCCAGCATTGGTCTGTCGATGGATTCGAAATCATCTTTTATTTGTTTGAGAGCATCAAAGAGCTCTTTGACCTTCTGATCATCTTTCCTGGATCAAGAGTGTTCCATGTATCCACATTAAGGGACTGATGTCATAAACCTAGAAGTGCACCTAGTGGCCGAAGGGAAATGACAGCATATATACCTGTAAATGCCTTCAGTTTGAACGTAGAACTGCTTTTTCATGGTGTCCACTACATTTAAGGTGGTCAAAAACTGACAAATGACAAAGGAAGAAGAGATTGAGTAATATTTTTCCTTATTCATAAAGGACACAGAAAATTAGATCCCAATTCATACCGCTTAAGAATAAGAACTAATGCAGAAAAAAATATATTACTGTAAAATTCTGATTGGTAATATGAAAGCTTCAAATTAAAATAAATAAAGAAAAACAAGGTTAATACAAACTCAAAAAAGGAGGGCAGCACCTTGAAGAATTTGAGTTCAAAAATAGACTGAAAAAATACCTTATCAAAGAAGAAAAGAAAATGAAAGGAAGAAAATTTATGAATACCTTGGCTTCTATGTCCAAATATTCCTCTTCAAGCTTTTTCCTTGGGTTATTTACTTTTGAACTTTCATCATCCATGGCGGGTGATATATTTGAACTGATGTAAGTACAAAAATTAAAAAACCAGAGGCCTGATATAATTGTGTATAAATATTAAAAAATAAAAAAATAAAAAAAAATTAAACAGAAAATATTACCCTTGACTTGAACTCAAGCTCTCCACAAGATTCCTAATATGGGTGATGGATGAACCCAAGCTTTCCTAGTTGTGATAGAAGACAGGCATCATACCAATAAGAAAGTGGAAAAAAAAAATAGTAATAGATAAGAAGTGAATGTGATGCATAATTTCTGTCCAAAAGGAAAAGAAAGTTATGCACTATTTAGAATCTAAGTATAAGAAGAAAAATATTACCTTGTAACTAGAGAGAAGATGGATTACCAAATTCACAAAAAATTCTCCATATCTCTCCAATTCATCGCTTGAACAAGTAAATAACCAAATATCATCAAATACGAAGAGCTCATCATACACTATGGGATGGACACAACAATGCAGGTACATTAATCAACTATATCAAAAGATATTAATTCCTTTCCAGTTTTAAGAATAGCTTTATCCGACATAAAATGTTGGCATCACATTTATTTCCTGAGTGTAAATCAGATCTACATACTTGACCTGCTTCTCTGTTTGATGTGTGTATGAGGTCTGGAGAACCCAGGTATCTTCCAAAAAATTAATCCAAGTATTGGCAACATCAACTTCTGCTCTACATGAAGCAACGGATCTTGACAGCTCATCTTGCTGTGATTGAACCAAAAAAAAAAAAAAAAAAAACAGATAGCTATAGATAATTAAAGAGTCCATAGTATTATTGCTAATTCAAAGTACAGCTGAAAAAAATGTATGCATTTTCAATGTAACCTAATAATACCTTTGATTTTAAGTGTACAAGAATCTGATTACTTGCTTCATCAAATTGTTCTCTTTCTTCCCTTGCATTGTGAAGGCGTGCATGAACAGCATTCAATGAGATAATGACCTATAAAAAGTTTCAGCCAATATATATATAATATATATCCCCCAGCAAAAGAATATGAAAAAAACACAATGGGACTCATTTTGCAGACTAGAATTGGCAGGAGTGACATTTGCAATTCATCTCTATTGATACCCACAAAAATAGTAATAATAAAAGAAAATAAACCAACATACGCACACTCCCACGAACACATGCTCCCTTCATGGAGATAAATTTTTTGTAAGAAAAAACACACACTTAAGCAATCATCCATATGATATCACAGATTACATGCTAGCTAGAAGCCTAAACTAAACTCAATTAAACAGAATTGTAAATGACTATGATCTCCTAAAGTGTAAGAGTGACATAAGGAATAGAGGAGGAACCTTTTTCAGTTCTTCTTGAAGATCTTCTCTTTGCCTCTCAAGTTGTCCAATCTCTGCCACCAATTCCTGAAAATTCCGAGTAACTAAATTTGTGTACCTCAACAATAAGTGGCTCACAACCCAAACAAAATTTATTCAGATAAACAGTCCACTATAGACAATTAGACAGTAGATCACAACCATATCCGACTTAAAAATTTAACAGCCATTAAACAAGAAAAAAAATTCATATAACAATTCTGCAAAATATTGTTGCAGATGCTAATAGGTCCTTTTAACATAATATTTTCTGTATGTATCAGCAATGGGTAGGAAAATTCCTCAGCTATCATTGAGTTGAATTTCCACAGTATTCAATATTTATTGAAGCATCAAAATAACTTGATACATGCCACTGTGTGCAATTCTTACACGATAAGGTGAATCCTCAAAGGTAGATAGATTAAAATAAGGTCTCAACAAACCAATTATTCCAATAAGTCAGCCCCCAAAAGTAAAAATCTAGAAAAAAAAAAAAAGTTAATAACTTGAAGCATCAAAATAACTTGATACATGCCACTGTGGGCAATTCTTACACGATAAGGTGAATCCTCGAAGGTAGATAGATTAAAATAAGGTCTCAACAAACCAATTATTCCAATAAGTCAGCCCCAAAAAGTAAAAATCTAGAAAAAAAAAAAAAGTTAATAACTAAAAAATAGTATTAAAATTAATCCATTCTGTTGAATACGACAAGTCCTAAGCAAATAAAGCTCAATTTAATATTTGATGTAAAGCTCATTCTTATTAATCAAGCTTTCTTTTCAACTCATAAAGCTTATTCATGACTTATGATATATCTGTGGTTGGACGCGTTTACTTAATCCTTTGATACATTCTCTAGAATATACAATGAATATAGACAGTCAGAGTTGACTAGAATTAAAGATTATTAAGGAGGTTGTTAAACGGGGGCAATAAGTCTTTTGAGGCGGTGTACCTTCTCAACTTGGCTTACTTCTTTAGCTTTAGCTACACGAAAGTTGAGTGCTTCTTCTTTCTGAGACCTGCTCAAAGTATTGAGGGAAAGAATAAAAACCATTTTACCAAAATCAAAGCAGGGCCTGATTAAGGAAACACCAATTATAGTCATCATGTTCACATTTTCCATGTCAAATAGCAAATAATCAAATATCATATTGAAGATGCAAGTCCGGACATGCACCAATTGTTTATTGAGCTCCAGTACACTATCCCTTTATAAAGTGACAAGCAATCTTAAACTCGCATAAGATATCAAAGGCAATCATTTGATTAAACTACTTCGACACTATGTTCAGCAACCCACACCCTAATGATGCAAAAATTTGCGCTTACAATTCCTACAAAATATGAACACCTATTTTCTCAAATAGGGGAGAGAGAGAGAGATAGAGAGAGATATATATATACACACACACACACACATATGCTCACTCATTTAAACTAGAAATTCTTGGAAAAACTCAACCATGGGCAAAAAATATCTTCTTAATGCTTAATGAATGTGCTAACTCAAGCATCTATTTTTTCAACACATGTCCAGAGATGCATGGACCAAAAAACTAGCATGGAAACCTGCACACATATAACAATAACATAGACACAAGCAAGATGTTTTAAAATATTATTTGAAACCTGTGGTCTAAAATACGCTTTTCAGCTTGTGAGGTGGAGTTAGCAAGAGATTCTGATAATACTTTCAATTTTTCAACCTGCAATATAGATTAAAACAGGACAGTTAAATACTAATAAGAGAAGACCTGGCCCAACAAGAAGGGGCCTTTTTTTTGTTTTGGGGGGGGGGGGGGGGGGGGGGGGNGGTTGACATCGCATGGAATTGAGACCTTTTCACAATGCAGCTTGGGTGAGTCCCCATTGCTCAAGGATTTCTTCTTTAGTAACAGATCTTCCAACCTGGAACATAGTTGAATCTCTACCAGCGCTTCTTTTAAATTCTGCAAGGAAATCAGAGTTTTCAGTTTCAGTGAGTCATATACACTTGAAGTATTGTAAATCCTTTAAAGAAAAAAGTTAATTGCAATACAATTGAATCATATAACTAATGGTCAGTTAGCTGCCTGAACCATGCAGCTACTTGGGTACGGGTGAAATAAATCTGAACCCTAAAGACCCTTTCACATTTTTTCCTTCCTTTAAAACTAATTAAGAACAATACTTGACTAGACTGATTGCACCGTGGTACACAATGCAATAAAAAAGAGTAACAAAATGCTTAGGTCATGATTAAAATACTAAGTATTAACAAGACAATATGTACATTTTATGCTTTTTCATTTGTTAACAAAATGGGAACACATTGACTATTAATAATTTAATATAAAAGAACAGAAAAATTAAAATACAAATTAGTGAACGTGAAAAGGCATGCCTTCCTAAAATCAAAATAAAGTTGGATACATGAATAAAACATCTAAAATCAAGGTTTGTGCATCTATAAATGAGTATTTATATGTGTGTGCGCATATTCATAAATAAGAAGATCAATCTTACACTACTTACCTCTACTGTAGCACCTTTTTCCTTTTCAGATGATTTTTCACAACCTTCACTGAGAGGCTGCTGGAGTGCCATCACTTTATCAAGTTCTTCCCTTATAGTGCAGGCTTCAGCATCTATTCTGAGAGCAGAAAGCAGCTCACGAAAACATGTGGAGGAAAAGATTAGGTGAAGCAACCACCAGAGCTTACATAAACTTAAACTAATAATATGACTGTCTAAGAATCGAAATATGTGGTTCAAAATGTTAAACATTCATTAACGCAGGTCATATAGAGGGTATGTGAACAAAAATATTGCTATACATTATTCTCCTATACATAGTAAACTAACAAAGAAAAAGAAAATCCTAACTATAAGGCTCAGACTGAATGATCCGGAAAGAAAATTTTGAAGAATCATACTAAAAAAGTTTGAAGATTCATCAATCAAACGCAACTGCACACACACAGAGCAAGAGCAAGAGAGAGCAATATATATACATACTTATGAGAGCATAGTGCTGATTCATCAAAATCCAAACATGAAACAGTCAATTTGATATATGATATCTACTACAGCATATAGAGAAACAAATTTAATTTATCAATGCATAAAATGCAGCTATAAAAATTATGTTCCTTAATCATAGAAGAATCGGCATAGCACAAAACCATCAAAGACAAATAACAGAACAGTAACTTTCATTCCAAATCTCTTTGTGTGCAGATCAAGACCCATACATGCAGCTATAAAAAGAAAGAAAAAATAAATGGTCCTCAACCACCTTGCAAGATCTGCATTTATCTTCAGCCCTGCAATCGCACATTGAGCAAATTGGAGCAATTCTTCTCGCTTTATCTGAAAAAGAGAAGTTAAAACAGTAAAGAAGAGAGGAAGAGATGCATGTGCTAAAAATTCAAAAATCTTAATTACAACATCATTGCATAATGTTAAAAATGTTTCTGTTTTTCACTGATGAAGAAAAGATGTAATTTTCATATGATATAGTATAAACTGAAAATTAAAACTCATGGCCAATAATGCAGCAAAAGACCCTGTTATACTTATACCATATAGAAGATGGCAGTTCAAAAAACTAGGGAAAAGAGGGAATGATTTGTTGAAAACTTAAGCCTTCAAATGATAATAGAATGCAACTTTAATAAGAAGTGCCCTAAATGATTAGAACTCGGATTGGATTGAGGCATTAAAGTTTTAAGCACAACACAACTTATACCATGAACCAAGGGACCACATAGTTTCATTGCATTGTAGCAAACTTAATGATTCCAACTGCTAAATAGGCAATCTAGTACCATATCAAGTACAAGGCCGGTCCTGAGATTTATAGGGCCTCAGAAAAAAGATAAATATATGGGCCCTTTTTAGGTGTTGATCCTAATAATATTCAGAGGCAAACAATTGTAAATAACCAAGTAAATTCATGCTGAATACATGCATACCATGTCCTTACCAGTACCCTGTCCTTACCAGTACTTCATCTTGGTGGTATGAAAGTGCTGCTGCCAAAGTTTGTATACTTCTCATTACTACATAATGCACTTCTTTTCCTCCTGTAAGACAGAGCCTGTATATAACCATAACACAAGGAAATTCACATAATATTTAAATATTTGAATAAATTATCCAGAAAAGAAATCTTAATACAAATTATCTTAAATATTAATTTTTCACTCAAACACAATTTCTCTGGTCCTTGTCAAGGGGCAAATATATAATTTCAAGGACCTTAAATTATCCCAAAGAACTGGTAATCATCCATTATGAGAAGAATAGAAGAGTGAGAAAAATCACCCATATATCTCCATAAGTAGCGAAACTTCTTCCTCATTTGGTTCTTCAAGAATCTGAGTCATACAAAAGAGTTAACCTGCGGTTAAACTCCATGGATCAGCAAATACAAAGCCCAGCCAATGCATGCAGAATGGCACTAAACTCAAGAGAAAGCTGAAAGGAAGGAAAATCTAAATATCATATTCTAGAACTTTGCAGTTTGCACACAGGTCTAAGGGAGGGGGGAAAAAAGTTTAAATAATTAGAAACATTTCATTTTAATTTTCAGTGGATAATGCAAAAATATTATGCATGTCTAGTGACCCCTGATTGCCGTTTATTATTAATGATCATGTGCCATATTCACTCATCATATATACACTAGTTTCAGACTTGTAATTGGTAACAGAAGGAAACACTTCCTTCTATGTCAACCACCAAGGGAGGATAGTGAAATCTCACTTAATTAAGACTATATTTAGAGAGCATGATCCATTATCTGCATTCATCGATTACAAGAACAATAGTATGTCTATGGAAGCATTAATAATACTTTTTCAACTTACCATGGACAATGTTATGCCTTCAAGAGCTTGGCTATAGAGGAAGACATCACGAAAAGTCTTTCGTTCATATCCCATTTCAGAGTCAATGTAATAAACCTGTCTCAAACAGTAGCATAAGAATCACAAAAGAGAAACCAAAACAGAAAAACAAAAATTTTAAGCAGGCTGTAGAAGAGTGCAGGGTTAACCAACTCACCTTGGTAGGCCTTTTCGGCGAGTCGGTGGATTCATCAGGATTAAGGAGGGGGTATTCAGGGTTGTTGCTGTTTTGCTCATGGCAGTCGGTGGTCACTCTCTCAATTTCTTTAAGTGCAACCAACCACCTTCTCAATAGCTGAACTCTCTCTGCCCCTCTACAAGAAACAGACACTTCTTCCAATCTTTTTACAGTTAGCCTAAAGCTCTGTAAATTCCGCAGACCCTGATTCACAAAATCATGCAAACAAAACCCAAAAAACAAATGATGAAAATATGAAATGGGAATTCATTCAAGCACCAGATGATCACAAAAGTCTTTTTTAAAAAAAATTCAAAAAACAAAGTAATTACAGTGAAATAGTGAGTTGGGGAAAATTACAATGCGGTCGGGGAGGAAAAGCTTAGCTCCACCAGCAACGGCATTGCCAGCGTGGAGGACGACGGAGTCGGCGTAGTTACGAACGGTGCGAGTGAGGGTGTTGGTAGCCCCTGCTTCCACTGCCATATGCACCGCATTTCTTAACCACGACATATCATCCACCACCACTCTCTTCTTTTTCTTTTCTTTTTTCTCGCGTTTTGTCTCTGAATTTTCCCGGCAATGTGATTGAACAAGGAGCTAACCAGTCAAATAAACAAAATAAATTAAAAAATAAAATTATTATTATTGTATATAAAATTAAATTATTGATTAAAAAAAAAAGGAGGAGGCTATTTTTCATATCATCCACCACCACTCTCTTCTTTTTCTTTTTCTTTTTCTCGCGTTTTCTCTCTGAATTTTCCCGGCAATGTGATTGAAGAAGGAGCTAACCAGTCAAATAAACAAAATAAATTAATAAATAAAATTATTATTATTGTATATAAAATTAAATTATTGATTAAAAAAAAAAGGAGGAGGCTATTTTTCTTTTTTGTTGGTGAAGATGAAGTGGTGGTGATGGTAGGGATGGGACATTGGAGGAGGAAGAAGAAGTCAAGCCAAGCGCTTCTGCGAGCAAATTGAACGTTTTTTCTGTTTTTAGTTGGAGGCCTTTGAGTTTGAGGCTTTGCCTTCTGTTTCGCTTGACCCCAAATTTACCAAAATAGCCTCCTGTCGCCTTCCTACGTAAATGCAAACAGGCGCGGAGGATTTCGCGGGTAAAGCAATCTAAAATTCCAGACGACGCCGTCTCGTAGTAATTCATTATTATTTATTAGATTTGAGCTAGTCTCATTTATTTAACTTTGAGCTGACTTGAACTTTCATACTTTCTAATAAGATACTAATATGTTAGTTACCCACACAAACTATTATATTACTTTTTTTTTTGGCTTATTATCTATTTTACCCCTTGTAATAACATGATTGTCTCACTTTACCCCATGTGTCTTATTTTGCCTCACTTTATCCCTCACAACTCAATTCTGTGTCTCACTTTACCCTTTTCCGTCAATTTCGTCAGCCAATCCGTTAAATAGGTGACATGGCATGGGTATTTTTGTCTCTTGACTCAATTGGACAAAAAATTAATTAAAAAATAATTTTTTTACAA
>QANT01006997.1:0-57186 GCA_003254885.1 Purshia tridentata | reverse complement strand
ATGATCTATCAATGAAGATGTAAAAAATGAACGGTTCGGATCGACACAAAACGACTCGTGTGGGCCCCATAAGGGGGATCCCACAAACTAAAAGTTTGTGGGAATCCCACACCATAGCCTCCCTGTATATATATATATACACATTATATTATATATATGAGATATAATACATAGCTCTTTGGGTCTTTGCTGAATTGCTCCTTGAGTCAAATATATATTTGGTGCGCGCGCACATACGCATGTCTCGTGGTTCATGCCGGGGCTTCACGTGGTCCCATCTGCTACCTCTTACACCTTATACTTGTTCATAAATTCAGGGATCGACTACACAATTTACAATTTTACATAACTGATTTTAATACCCCACATTCCAGTTGCAACACCACGTCTCACCCACCTTTGGGACCTTGGGGTTGTCCTAACCCCAGTGTTATTGACCAAAATGCCCAAAACCCGGCCAACCCTCCCATTTTTCAGGGATGTGCCCATTTGGGTGTGAATTTGGTGGCTTCCACCAAAAGAGTGGCTCATTAAGTGATTATCATGAGTGAGAGCATACAGGGTTTGGTGTCTTGGTGGGGGTGGTAGTGGTGGTGGTGCTACATCTATGCGACGGCCACTTGGACTTGGCCAAGGGCACAGCAACCCCATAAACTAAGGGACTAAGGGGATCGAGTTGCCTACCATTACCACCCGATATCGACCACATTATAGAGCCTAGATAGAGATGGAGACCCCAAGACGACCAAAGCTCAAGAGTCTCGGAATTTGTCTTCTGATCATCTGCCACTGACGACCCCACTAATATTGTTTACTTGTACCCCATTTCCCATTTGAATGGGCAACCACATACCTTTGAAACCGATCCAAATGGTGTCCTACTCAGCCCCTTTTTTGGAGGAAACAATGCATGGCATATATGAAGTTCCTATTGCAAAAAGGGCACGTATCGTGGAAATGACTTGATTTCCAAGTGCCCCAAATATCCAGTAATTAATGTCTTGGAAATCAAGTAATTAACCATGTACACATGTGCAACGTTTTGTATAACATTTTGTAAATTCTTAAAAATTTTATAATCCTAGCTAGAGGAAACTTTGTTAAATAAAGAATCAAAGATTTAGTGGCAAAAAAAAAGATCAAAGATTTGAAAAACCATAACAGGAAATAATCAAGCCTAATATTGTAAACTTGAAAATTAACAGAGCAAATCAAATAAGTGGGTAAAATCAAACAAGATTTGGCTCAGTTTTGATATTATAAGATGTATCGAGAAGAATAAGGGGACCAGTTTTTTTTGTTTTTTAACTGCCATTGAATTCCATTAATTTTATCTCTATAATCAAGGTTATCAACTCCACGAAGCTTTTCCAAATTTCCAATCAAGTGTATTGGACAAAATAAGCCTATAACCTTAGTCCTAATAAACTGGGGTCCATATAAATTCACATATATATAATTTTATCCTCTCGAATTCATGATTTTTTTATCATATTTAATTATGTTTAAATATATGGGTATAACTAATGGTCAGGGTTGTTTGGTAATTCATATTAATTTTTTAGCATGATTCTTTATTTTTGGATAACCCATAAATCATGTGATTCATAATTCCCCTACAGTTTTTTTTTTTTTAGACGTGCACCAACCAGATCATCACAATCATTACCCAAAAAAATTCATCAAAAAATGCTTGTCTTTGAATCAAATCCAAGTGAATGTGACGTACATTTTATTAATGTACCCCACTCCTAATCATTCTTTCTTATCATTAAGCACAGCTAAGTAGCTAACCACTTAACAAAAAAAATAAAAAAAATAGAAAAACCGTTAAACTACTAACTACCATTCTAACTGTCTCCAAGCCCATAGAAAAGTTAGAAACCCGGAGCTGTGTCAGAGGATTAACACGAAGTTATAATGAACCCCTAAGTCCTACCTAACCATGGTTTATTATAGATCTTTTCCTACTAATAGTCTCAGTCAACGGTCAAACGGCCTAGACATAAACACCGACCAATTAAAAAAGTGATTTCCTTTTCTCTTCCACTTTTTGGGAGTCGCAGAATGGCACGTGACAAGCGGCAGACCAGTCACCAGATTTACATATGGAGCTGGCATGGCAATCACGCACGTAACACTTTCGTGTCATAATCCTTCGCTCTTTTCCTTTTTTAAATTTTTATTTATTTTTTTTCAAGAAATAATATAAGGCTTTTCGAGGGCACGAAACGTCGCTCTGGTACGTTGCCAGTTCACGTTTCACGTCAGAAAGCCGAAAAAGAAGGAAGGGTCCGAATCCGATAACAAAACCCGTCTCTTTTATCTTCGAATCTTTTTTCTTATTCGGGTAACCGGGTTTTGGGTAAGAACCGTAAGATGTTGCTTTGTGGGCAAAGTTAAAAGTTGTTGGGAGTTGGGAACGTGGTCTTTGCAAAAGGTCCACAAAAAATTTCGCTATTTATCTATTTTACTTTTTTTATTATTTATAAATCATTATATGATATTTCTGTGATGAACTTTATAATTGAGAATAATGATTTTTGTCTAATTGTCTGATATTTTAATCATCAACTATTAACTGGAAATGAATAAAATAAAGTATGCTTAAATGTAAACAATAAATTATTTATGTCAAGTAACTATTAGTTTAATGATATTTCACAATATTAAAGAAATTTCAAGTTTGAATCCTTTCTTTCACAACTAATATAATAAGTAGTACACTTTATGAAATTAAAACAAAAAATATAATTCTTTAACCAACTTCAAGTAAAATATCCTTATTATAACACAGATTTTGTGGTATGTGATTAAAAGTCAATTCAAATAAGCGTCAAATTAACGTTTTTTAGCATGAGCGAAAGAGCAACTTGTTCTTCTTCTTTTTTTTTCTTCCAAATTGTAATTTTTATATATTATATTATATTTATACGGATATTGTTTACATGAAATGAGAGATTAGATGAATTCTTTGTTAATATAATAATTTGTTAAAAGTTTTTATTAAGAAGTGAAAATAATAGTCATGTGCCTATAATAAGGAATATGAATTAAAATCCAAAGTCTTATTAAAAAATATATAACAAGAAAATTAATTGTGTACAAAATCACATTATAGTTTATATATTTTAACTGCCGCCAAACTTAGGAGCTAATCATGATAAATAAATAAAAAAACAAAAAAAAAACTTAGAACCTGGTGGCATATGGCAATATTATTGTTGGTTCCAAAGTGGAAAAGGCAACTGCGAAGTGGTTCCTAGAACAGAGAGCCACATGTATTATCTCTCTACACGTTTCGTACAGTAGGCGCGCCCACATCATAAAAGAAAAACGGGTGGGCCACATTTGGGTTGGACTCTCGATCCCAACATTCCAAAAAAGCCAAGCCACGACTTCCCTCCCTGCGGTCTCCTGCACGACCCGGTTGGTACATACGGTTGGATCCAGATTACCCTGCGACCCGACTTTTACTGTAATCTCTACTCTGTATGCTTGTCCCTTCCAGAAATTACTATGACAACAAAGTACTGTTTTTCTTCCCTTCATTTGAAAACATGCGAGACCATTTCTTTCGTCAAATTGTACTAGCCTCGTTAATTTTGTAACCAAATTTACTAATGTAATAAGTGTGTAATATATATATATATAAAAATAAAAAAATTTATCACTTAATTATTTGTGACAATTTTTTACGTACGTGATTCATTAGATCATATGATCATTAACAATTAAATAAACAAATTTGACAATTGTAAATATACTATTCTTTGATAAAGGACGAGAGAAGCTGAGTTGGTCATTTGGTAGCTGATAACTTGATATTAAAGCATTTGATTGTATCTTCCACCTCAATGGGATTGGCACATAATGACAGACAGTACAAGTTGGTGTCGAGAGCACATCATGTCTCATTCATAGTAACACACAAAAAAACACAACAGTAAAGTTGCAAATTACAATAGCCAACAACCAAACCAAGCCCTAGCTATATAACATGCCCTAACTATGAAACTAATTAACATTCAATGCATTGCTCTTTTAATTCTTTGCTTGGTACATAAGCCATTTATATATTAATCAATATATTCACATAAATTAAAGCAATGCTAGCTAGCTACCTAGCTACCTATTAGCTAGGGTACGTTGTAGTTGTACATAACTATATAAGATCCTCATAAGTGTCTAGTAAGATTCGTTAGTTGAGAGGTTGTTATAGGCCTAATTATTTGTTAATTCACCTAATTAATTAAATTTTGCATTAAATATAGTATACCAAATTGTTTCATGCAACCAACAACTTGTGGTGTGGAAGACAATATGACATGTCTGTCTTCAGTCCTCAATTCCTCGTGGACATGTTATCTTTTAAAAAAAGAAAACAACTCATCATGTGTTCCAATTGTGTTTAGGTACGTACGTGTTGGTACAAGTTTTTAAGACTTTACTGGAATTCAATTATAAGTGTTAGATAGGGCCCAGTGTCTCTATTGCCCAGATTATTAATCATATGAAAATTCCATGCTCCTCAATTTCTGAAATTTTCGTCCAATCCCTGTAGTTCAATTGGAAATAGTACCTGCACCATAATTATATTGAAATATGTTTGATACCCGTTTATATATACTAGTATTCCAAATATTTTCAAGAAAGTTGAAGAAGAAAATAGATGAAAATTCGGTTCAACACGTTTTTCTTTATTAATCACAATTGGAGCTGTCTATGAAAGAATAGACATGTGGGTAATTGATAAGGAACATTTGCTTTAATTGTTTTCCAAATATGGCTTTTTTACTTGGTTGGCCTATAATATAAAGCATGGGCTAAACTTTTTGGTGGAACTACTAGTTGAATTTATCAAATGAACAAAGATTTGTGATTGGAGTAATTTTGACAGCCAAAAATTTGGTAACACATAAATTAAGAGTAGCTAATGCTAAGAGCTGCCGGCCAACTTTAGTTAAAGAGTAGTCAAAATTAATTGTAGTTATAAATTCCGGCCCAATGGGAAGAGATGAATTAAAACAATTTTAGGATCAGAAGTCAAACTCCAGTCGACATGTCAATGATCAATAAAAAACAAACCAATCTGAATAGAGAAAATAATATGAAATGTAAGCCAAATTTAATTATATAATTGGTTATTGTCTAGTATTTTGACCTTTTTTGTTGCCAGATTGTGTTTTGACGTTTTTGTTGTATTAAAGATTGCGTTTTGACTTTGAATACAAGGGTTTAAGACGGTGTTTCGTCGTTCAACCAAACAAAGGTTTTTATTTTATTTTGATTAACTTTTTACTTTTTATCAAGTAGTCTAACTCTAACCAAACAAGCATGGTATTTCTTTTTACACTAATTTTATATTTCAAATTTAATATTTTCGTCACACTTGGAGTCTTGGAGAGAGAACAAAAGTCTTGATGTGCTGAAGAGTCAGACTCAAAATGATTGGCACACAGGGTTACAACGAATACCAAGGGGTTACAAGGCAATGCATTAAGGGGCTCGTACTCCATGCATGTACTGGTTTTGGTGTCGTTGCTTAAATTGCCGACAAATTTGGGCTCACATCAAGCCCTAAATTGTTGGGAAGTTTTCTTTACTGGGGAATTGAAGCTTTAAAAAGCACTAATATTTGTTGTACCATTATTGTAGTTAGAAAAAAAAGATGATAAAAATTAAAATTAATATGACATGAAGTGAAGGGCATCTCAGTCTCTCCATCTCTCTACCCAAAAGTTTCGGTAGGGTTTATGGTATTGATAAAAAATTTAAAAAAGGTTTGAGTAGGGGTTTATGACAAAGCCCAAAAGAAAAACTTATAAACCAATCGTTTGGGCTGTAACTTGGGCCTCAAGACAGATGGAGCAAACTTAGATGACAAAATTCCATTTAATCAGAAACTTGTTCTGACATCCATGCTGATGCAGTTTATATATTACACTACGGTTCACGAGGGAACATAAATTAGAGCAATCATTCACTGCTGAAAATGTTATTCAATTACTTAAGTTGTAGAAAGTACGTATGCCCTGCATCCATCAGGCATGTGATTTGTCATTGCGAATGATGTTAAAAAATGTATAGATTGTTTTTAATACCAAGTTTTGAGGATGTTCATGGTGACAAATAGCCAATCACATAGCTCACGACTAAGGTCAAGCACTAGTTGCTGCTATAAAATTAAGATGGACTAGTCAAACTTCTATGTGTAACTTATTTCATATTAATAACAGGTTGGTTTGTTGACAACAGATTGAGATCGAAGTGTGAGTCTATGACCATGATCTTTTGTTTTCTACATGAGTTTTGACCTTGACAAACCAGATCCGACCTCTTTTGGTGATCTGCATTTAATTGAGCACATGTCACACAGTAAACGAGGTATTCAACATATATAGAGCAAGTTGCATTAGATAAAACGTTTGCGTATTCTGTGCTGCAGCCTGCACTATTCTGTTATGAGTTTATTCAATCGTTGATATTAGACACAATATTGGACTAAATGACAAACCCATTCGAATCGATCAAAGTTTTTATTTCATGAGATTTAGAAAATTGACATTGGAGCTAACCAAAGTCAAAGTACACACAGAGACACAGTTGCAAACAAAGTAGGTGAACCTAGAATTTTAACCCAGAACCTTGAAACTTCTCTTCAGTGATGCAGTCTAGTCGTTCCGCCATCTCAGCTGTCAAATAATTCATCCAATCTCCAATTTCACCTCTCCGAAAGAATGCACTATTCTCCACACCAGATGATAATTTCCCACTTTTATTCACATCCAAATTGCTCAAACTGCTGAAACTACACAACCTTAAGATGTTATCCACCACTCCTTGTGTCTCTTCTTCTGGGGAAAATGGGCACCCCAAGAACTCAGCCAGCCTCCTCAAGAGAACAGTGGGCTGTTCTTTCATTTCCTCATACTTGCAGAAAAATGCCCTTTCAGGCCTTTCCAACCTCTCCTTCCAATACCCCAACACATGGTCCCATAAGGGTCCATAAGGACTCACTCCCCTGCAAAACATATCAAATGCTTCTTCAAGTGAATTGGTGACCCTACACTCGGGTCTCAGTTTGTTCGTAAAGTGCCAGAGTGAAACAAATGTGTCCTTGGGATCTCTACATAGATAGACGACCTTGCAACCAGAGCTTTTAACAGATTCAGGCAGAGACACATATGATAAATGGGTTGAGAATAGCCTTGAAGGAGCTAAGGAGGTGAGCTCAGGAACCTGGTTCTCAATGTATAGAAAAAGCTCCAATAAGGGCACAAGAACATGAGGGTTGTTTGTGAGCAAAGGGTGTAATTGAGGGTCTGGATATTGCACTCTGTTCACTAAGGCAAACAAAATGGCCTTGAGCCAAGTGGTGCCTGATTTGGGAGTGCTAACAAGAAAGATATCAGTATCTTGGGCTTGGAAGTGTTTCTGAAATGCTAAAACTCCTTGCATGCGCTTAGTTCCATACCAAAAGCCTTGGTACTGATGGAAATGATTTACAACCCAACCCTTTTCTGTAGGTAAAGAGGATATAAGGTCTCTGGTTTCTTGTCTGAGTTCAGGTACTTCCAAGTAGTGGGGAAGAGGAGGAGGAGGTTCAGGTGTTTCCATGGTAGTGAGAATGGGAGAGGCTGAACGGGGTGGTGTTCAAAGTCTTGGTTGATTGTGCATTGGTTAACTAGCATAGTTTGCTCCTAGCTATTATATAGTAAATTAGTAGCCAAAGATCTCCACAAGGTCTTCCACCTACTCATCACTCCATCAAAACATAAAGCAAGTTGCATTACATAAAACATTTTGTTTGGATTTTCAAAATGCGGGGTCTGATTTTGAAAACGCGCTAACCCCAACGACCGTTTGAGTAACAATTATCCTTAAATAACCCCATTCCTATTTTGGCCATTGGGCCCATAGCCATCAAAGGCAACATTGCTGGTTCTCAAGCATGTATTCCTATGCTGCAGCCTGAATTTACTGCAGCTTCTTGTTTATCAAATTGGATCATACTTTACCACTCTTGTCCTTCACTTTTAGACGACTTGCTACTTTATCTTATTCAATCATTGATATCAGGCCATGATGTGGGATTACAAATATGTAGTGGCTCACAACAGCTGGTTAGGCTTTCAATTATTTATCAAAAAGTATATATATATAATCTACACCAAATTTCAATGAATAACTAAATTATGCCTGGCCAAAAAAAAAAACTAAATTATTAAATTTTCAATTGAAATGTATGAAAAATATCTCTTAAAAAATCAAACTTTTATCAATTCCTGGAACACTGCAATATATTGATTGACAGGGGTGTGTTTGGGTAGAAATATTTGTATTCCATGAACTTTATCAATTCCTGGAGAACACATCAACTTCAAGCAGATAACCATAACCTTATGAGAAATCAAATATACTCGGATGAAATTTTAGCTTAACAAGAAAGGCCACTCCTACATTCTCATTGCACCTCATGCGTATCCCCACTTTGGCATAGTTTTACTCCAAGCTCTACTAGTATAATTTTCATCAATGTAAAGAGAAGTAGAAGAAATTTGCTTTTAAAGCTTACTGATTTCCAATGAAAACATGCACCAAGTCGTTCTTCAAAAGAAGTGGCAATCTCTTGTCTGCTGGTGACCGTTAGTAGCGACCAGAAGGTGATGAACTACAAATATTTTCAAACAAAATTGCATGTCCCCATCTGTGCTCCTTGAAATCCAAACCTTATTTTCTATATAAAGTAAGAAACTTCTCTCCTTGGTTAAAACACATATAAGTAATTATGCAAAAGAAGAGAACGTGAAAATAAAAAATTACATCATATTTCAACATTGGGCACTCCCAATAAGAAGGAAGTTGGATCGTTGGAACCAAGTAAGGGCATATACTCTGATCCTCTCACATGAACACTGAAGCAAGCTGCATAAACACCTCAAGATATTAAAAGGGATTCCACAAAGAAGTAGAATCAAGAATTTGTTAGGAATATATATACATGCATAATAAAAACCAATAGCTTGATTGAACACACACAAACACACACAATCATGCATGCCACAAACAATGATGCCAATAGAATACTCAAGTTTGAAAAATTTCTATTTCATTTAGTACTTTTACAAAATGGTTATACAGTGAACTCCTAAAAGATAGTCTTTATCAAAACTTCAACTTCAACAGGGGCTCCTATTTCAACAAATATTTTTTGCATGATTTAAAATCTTTCAAACACTCCTACTTTGATCCCATCCATAAATTGCAGGTAGAAAGTTTTCCTATGTTTTATTGTTTTATTTGGTCATTCCTATTCTACTCTATTGCAATATTCTAAAGAATGTATTAAATATCTGTAACGCTTTTGGTCATGCATACAACTATGGGCAGTGACACTGTCAACACAACAAGGGCATTCTTTATCAAAACTTCAACTTCAACAGGGGGTCCTATTTCAACAAATATTTTTTGCATGATTTAAAATCTTTCAAACACTCCTACTTTGATCCCATCCATAAATTGCAGGTAGAAAGTTTTCCTATGTTTTATTGTTTTATTTGGTCATTCCTATTCTACTCTATTGCAATATTCTAAAGAATGTATTAAATATCTGTAACGCTTTTGGTCATGCATACAACTATGGGCAGTGACACTGTCAACACAATACCATTCTCTATCTTCATTACGCTTTGAAGCATTGTATCCATTTTCGTCTTCATGTCTTGGCTATCATCCATAAATGGAACAACAAGGGTCAGTTCCCTGTAAATATCACGTGCAAACTTGCATATCTTCTCAGCAAATTCAATTTCACCATCCGAAATACGACCAATTGCCAACCGCATCAGTTCCCCAGTCAAATCTGCAAGCTGTACAACAACACTGAGTTACTCGTCCAAAACCATAAACAGATAATCAT
Source organism: Purshia tridentata (assembly GCA_003254885.1). NCBI lineage: Eukaryota > Viridiplantae > Streptophyta > Magnoliopsida > Rosales > Rosaceae > Purshia > Purshia tridentata. The sequence continues at coordinate 47,264 of QANT01006997.1, read as the reverse complement.
TTGATGAGTGTATGTAATATGTGTTTAAATGAATGTTCTAGTCAAATCTAATAGGTGCATAACAACATCGAGCAACTCCTCCCCAAAATTTATATCTGTCCATGTGTGTGTGTTTGCAGTAACAAAAATAGTATCCGTCTGTGTATTTAAACTTTTAACTTTTAATCAACTGGCCTATAGTTCACGCAGCCCACTTAATACCAAAACCATAGTCAATTAATCAACAGGCCTAAAGTTTCCTTTTCACAAAAGAATATAACAGCAAAACTGTAGAAATTACCCCCAGCAGATAGTCAAGGACATTGATCAGCAAAGGCTCAAGAGACGGATCACTGAGCGGTAACAGAGTAGAATTTATCTCATCAAGACTTAAAAGAGTACCAGTCCTGCAGAATTTACAGAAGGTTGCAGCTTCAACATATTCTTGCACCTGTAAAGACCCAACCACAAGTGAATTAACAAGGCATAACATTCAGTGGACATCACATTCGAATCAAGCAGAAGAGGAGAGAGAGCTCACCCCAGGTGAGTATGCTCGTCTTAGCTTCCAAAAATCAGTCCCTTGCAGCTCCTTAACCAGTCGGGAGATGTACTGATCCGTCACAGCTGCTAAATCCTTTTCTGCTTTCTGCAGAGCTTCCTCTCTGTTGTGTTTACTGATTCTGTTCAAGTTCAAATTACAGAAAAAGCACTTCAATGCAAGCCAACAAAGCAGTTGCAAGAAAACCCAGAATCCAAAATCAAGAGGAATAAGAAGTAAAATGTTGGGTTCGATAAAATTTTATGTAAAGGTCCAGTCTTGTTACCTGTGCACCTGAAAGATGACCTTTTTGCTGTTACTGGTGATATCACGACTTGCTTTTACAACTCTTTCCCGTTTTTCATTCTATAAACATGTATCAAACACAAACAAAACAAGCATAAATTCCACATTGTAAAACTAAAACACCCAGATCATTCAATGACTCATATTGCAATTAGAGTAATGTAAATTAGGGATTTACGAGGTGATTGAGGTAATCGGCGTATTTGGAGAAGGCGTCTTTCATGGAGGATTCAGTGGTCATTGTCCTTACCCTTTTTTCTACGCTCTGCGACGTCGTCTCTGCAACTGCGAGCGAGTAAAATCAAATTACTCTATAGAGAGAGAGAGAGAGACTGACATTAAAAGAAAGAGGGAGAGAACTCGAAGACAGAGAGAGAGAGAGACTGCAGTGAAGGCGCTGGGGTTTTAGAGCCATGAGAGATATCCTCTGGAATGTGCAGAGGTAAAACATGTCCGTCCCTTTCGCACCTCCTGCAATTTTAACGCTAATCAGTATCATACACCGCGCTTTCAATGTCGTTTACACCTTCTCTATGTCGTTTGTTGTCATGTACCCTCAAATTTCTCACTATACCATACATATTTTTATTTCCCAAAAAGGAGGGCCTTTAGTTTTTAGAGTGAAAAAAGTGAAATATCATCACTTCAAAACAACCGAATTTATTAATTACAAATAAATTAATAATTTGTTTTATAATTATATTTTAATTAATACACTTTTTTATGATTTCATTTCAATTATTATTGATCGAAAAGTGAAATGCACTTAATGACTAAAAATGAATAATTATTTATTTATTTATTAAAAATAAAATGTATAATCATAAAATATGTAAAAAAATAATATATATAAATTTTTTTGCCACTAAAATTTGTTGTTTTTTAACTTATAAGTTAAATGTGATAAAATCTAAATATAGTAACATGATAGCGTTACTTGTTACAGATGGTGACAAAAAAAACAATAGTAGTGATAACAAAGTTGTGGCAACGCTTACGAGGTGATTATGGTGGCAAACTGGACCTTTTACGAATACTTTCAAGAATTTTTTATATATAATAATACATATAAATTATGGTGGCACTGGCAACGATTGTCTTATAATTTTATTTTTTTGGCTGATTGTCTTATAATTTTAAAAATGATATATAGTTAGTAAAATTTAAAATTGAAAGATATACTTTCAAATTTTTCATATTTTTTCTACATTAAATAACATTTAACAAAAGCATTAGGGATTGTTATTTACCAAATCTGAGCTTTCATTAAATGCCAAATTTATTGTTTTAAAGGAAAAAACATTAACCAAGTTTAATTTTTTTTTCAAAATACAATGTAGAGTTACGATTCACGAACTACCATCACATGATCAATTATGAATGGCAACGTTCCTGAGAACGACGTCGTACCAAGTGCTCACTACTGCCAGCAACATTAGTGGTAGCACAGTCGGGGCGCAGCATTTGGCGTTTAGATTTCACAGCTTCACACGAAAAACGACAACGAAAATGGTGACGCTGGTAGTGGCGACGACAACCGATCCGGCCTCCATCAACCCGGCCAACGCTCTCTTAGCCATGCCCGGCTGGGAGGCTCAGGTCATCAGCCCCTGTTTGCAGGTCAGCAGCTTCGCCACCTCATCATCTCCTCCTAATTAACCACTGTGAATTAACTTAATTTTACCACTAATTTATTGTTAATCAATTAAATTAGGATATGAAGGGGTTTAGTAATGGAGGAGGAGGAGGCGTGAGAGTGTTGCTGCACGACAAGAGCATAGTGGAAGAGGACGACTTGGACAAGCGCTGGGAGGAAGCCACCGGCGAAAAAGTGCAGGAAACCATTTTCTTGAGCAAACACACCGCCGTCTCCAACCGACCGGCCCTCACCGTCCACCCAATCGGAGTGCCTCATTTGCGGCAAGGGGAGGTTCCGCCGCAAGGCGGAAAGCCCGGTTGGGCCGCGCTGCCGTGTCCGCGGATTGGGCCCTGGCTCAGGCTCTTGAAGAAACTCGCTCAAGCCCACAATTTAATTCCTGAGTTTGAGGTTTCTTGATTTTTCGTCTTTTGTTTGTGTCATTGTGTATTTGTGTGTGTTGTAACTTGTACATGCATGAATGTAGATAACTTTGTTTGTTTACACTTGAATGCATGTTTGTGTTGTTACTTGTGTTCAATGTAGATAACTTTGGAGGGTACACACCATGGACCGTTCACAAATACGCCTACCATGTTCCTGGAGATTGGTGAGTTTAATCTCGCTTCTCATCTGTTTTCGTTGTTGGTATTTACGTTTGCAGGTGGTGTTGGTTTAACTTAAAGTGCAGAAACTTGATGTGTTTTCACCATTGCTTGGGTCTTTAAATTCCCTGTATGAACCACTTGGGCAGTTCATTTTATGTTTCCTACAATACTCTGTTTTGAGCCTCATCTTTTGCTTGACTGTTATTCATCTTTGCTGAGTTTTCACAGATCCAACCCATATTTGTAGGCCCCTTTTTCTCTTTTGGAGTGACTTCATCTTGTGGTGAATTATTCCTATTTGGGTTGCCACTATCTTATAATCATCCTTGCTCCAAAGTTTCAAATTGCAAAAATGTCTTGCTTTAATAATGTTATGAACATCTTATTATATACCTTTCAATGATTAGTTTGTAGATTTGATTTATTTTGTCCAAAGGATAAAGTTACTGCTTCTGCTGATTGTGGTGTTGCGACTTCTCAGTCTGAAGTTTCTGTGATGCCTATGTGAATTAATTTTTGTATTTTGTACTTTGCATTTGAAAGTTTCTTTGATATTTGATTGGTTTTTTTCTCTTTGATTTAGGCAGTACAGATGAGTACTGGAACAGGCAGGATGCAGCTCAAGTTATTGCTCTAGTTGAGTAAACAACCATTAACTTTCAATCATTTGACCATGAGTCCTTGACACATCCCTACTTTTAGTTTTTGTAATAAATGATTTTCCTCTTTTTATTTTTGCTCTTATTGGATCATCTTTTATCTGACTTTTGGCTTTTAAGTCTCCTTGTACTTAAGTGACTCTGTGTGTTTTCATGTAAGTTATTAAAATAAATGGTGGCAATTTGGGTACTTGCAGTTAGTTTGGGAAGGACTCGGGCTTGGAGGGGGAGCTGCTGTGGGAACCTGGAAGGGGTACTGTCAATAAAACTAGACAATTTATCATTTGGCTGTTTCTTCTTGATTTTGATGCAAAGGTCATGTATTTGTTCCAAAAGTTTGGTCATTTAAATGATTAGTTGATGATGCTTGTCTAACCTCATCTTCTATGTTATTGGTGTCCTAGGGAGAATGATAAGGATAAAGTTCTTCTTGGAATAGGTGGTGGACATTATGCACCTCGGCATATGGATATAGTTCTGTAAGTTATAGTCATTTGACAGTTTGTCCAGTTTCTTTCAGTTATTTAGCAATCCTTTTCTTAGTGATATGTATCCAGCATTTTTCTTTTTTCCTTTTTTTGTGGAGTGTGATGCATCAGTTATTGACATGGAATATAGAAATATTTATTGATGGTTGCTATAGTGAAGAGATTTTGTTTACTCCATGAGCAATAGTCCCATTCTTTGCAAGTACAGGAAAGATGGTGTATGGGTGGGCCACCTACTTTCTGGTTATTCCTTGCCAATGGAAGATCCAAACCAGTCCAAAACAGAAACAAATGCGAAAGATATTGGTGGAACTTGGAGAGAATCAATCAAAGCAGCATTTGAGGCTACACAATTGGCTTTCCCTGGTGGAGAAATTATAGCTCATCTTGATCACAAGTAAGTCAGAGTTCGTTTAATATGTGATTTGCATATCAGACATTTTATGTTAGATTCGTTATAGGAGATTTGATATAGTGTGGGTGCTAAAAGATGTAGTTTTGAAGACAAGAAGGTAGAATGGTAGAACCCTCATGCAGCCAGTGCATATTGTAAATTGTAATGATGATTTTTAGGATGACAGTTCTGATTTGGTTTATATATAGGTGATCACTTTGTCTATGAACCTAATAAGGGTTCATTTGTATTTGCTCAATTACCCCTTGAAAGTTTATTGTCTCAATTTACCCCATGTAAGTTTTCTTTGTGTCACACAAACAGAAACCATCTAGTCCATCCATTTCACTGTTTGAATTGCTGAAATGGCTGTTTACGTTACAAGGTTACACGGTGGAATTGATGGACTTGATGGTTTCGGGGTATGTGAAACACTGGAGAAATTTACATGGGGTCAATTGAGACAATAAACTATAACGGAGTAAAGTGAGATGAAACTGTAGTTTCATGAGATAAATATGCAAATAAGCCTTTGTATTTGGTAGAAGTATTATTGCAAGATATATAACTTTTGAATTGTTGATTGCAGGAGTTTCAAAAGCTGGCAAAAGAATGCTATAACGGGTTTCCTAGGCGAGCAGAACATTAAGATTGGCAAACCCAATGATTTCTACTGAATTTGATGAATGGCGTAGCATGGAATACAGTTTTTTATATTAAGAGGACATTGCATACAGTTTGATCTTTGTAGGCAAGAGTAAGGCTCATTTTGGCAGATCGCTGTCAACAAATGTTCTGCTCGATTCTAGTTTGCCAAGACCCAAATGATACCCAATGTAAGGGAAAATTTATATCAATAAAATGAATACAAAATAGGCAGCATTTGATTTACCTATCTATTTGGACCCGAAATAGTAAAATGAAAAGAACAACGATTGGCAGTGTGAAGAGTGAACCAAGTTTTTCATGGTAAGACTAGGAGGCTGGATTGGTCTCTAATCTCCATCACAATCAGTTTGATTCCTGGGTCGGCGGTTATGCATTGTCAAACTTGCGGTGATATTTTTTCTCTTTGATTACGTGACTTAGTGTTGTGTTGTCAATCTGTCATTATTAACGTCCTACACTAATCTAAGCATGCCAAGCATGCATGCAGGAGCATGATCCTTGTACACACGACAATATTAACATCAATAATAATAGAATTTTCATGCATATAAATTAAAAAAATTATCTTATATAAACAGTTTCCTCATAGTTGGCCTAAAACTTGAGCTACAACCTTATCTTTTTCTCTCTTTAGAGATAATGATAATGAATGGAGCCAGTTTATCGGAGTTAGATCTTCTGCTGATTTTTTTATGTTGATCTTGTATTTATGTCTAAAATTATGCTGGTTTAGATTTTTATATCACTTTCTAATATGAACCGTAAATGCTGAACTATTAAACTCAAAATTCTGCAATTCTTAAACTTCAAAACGAAGTGGTTTAGGATATAATTACAAGATTAAAACAAAGGAGATTAGCTGATGATCTCCCAGTTAGACAGATGGGGCACAGAGCATAATGATGGTTAAATTAATCATTGTCAACGCGGAGACAGATATAAACAGAGTATCTTCCAAGTTTTAGAAAGATGATTGGGTTAGAAGACAAATGCAAATACAATCCCATGATGCCAGCCCAAATCCCCCTACTCAATGACACATGCGCGCAGGTACATTACTTTTATAGTTTCCAACACGTAAGTTGGAAAGAAAGTCAAAACCTCAAAACCAATCCAAGGGCCACACCCTACCATTCCAACTTCATTGGCAACATCTCAACCGTTGGATTAAGCATATGACGTTCTTGTGTATATAGTCAAAGGCCCACATGCACATGGTGATTGCTGGGTATATAAGAAAATTAATATTAATGTGACGAAGCTTGAGGCTGTGTACATGTCTGATTTTAGAATGGTGTCTTTTGGCCAAGTGCCAATTTATCTGTATTCATGAGTAAATCCAAGCTGGTACCCACCAATACAGGATCGTGGAATTAAAATAATTGGGTCATTTCACTCTTATCCATGTCTATTGACCGACCAAGTCACTTTCACAAAAGGGTTATGCTGGGCGAGACCCATCTTGGGTTATACACAACCAAATAAATACAACAAAATTGAGACCAAGCAAGTCCTGTCCTGAAGTGGACAATTTAAGCAGTGCAGGGAGGCACATTTTATCATGAAATTGGGTCGTGTCTTCTGGACTGTTATGTGGTCGAGTATATTTACATACTTGGTTTATTTTATTTATTTGTCTGAAAGAAAATCAAGAATTACGAATTCTATTCTATCGCTAAAGCTATAAAACTCCAAGCCAAGTGTTGAATAATTTGTTAATTTTGGCTAAAATATATATATATATATATATATATATTGGTGACAATAGCTAGTAGTTAGCTATACAAATTTTATGTTTGATTGAAAGAAAGTCAAGTTGCTAATCTTTTACCAATATTTGTATACATCCATACGTGTATTGAGAGAGTATATAGTAAACTTAAGATCATACTGAAAATTGGTGAAGGAGTTGGTGGGTGGTCCATTGAAATATTGAAAGAAGACAATAAGACCAAAAAATCTGAAAGGTGTGTTAATTTGATGGGTAGGAGAAATTGATGAAAAGGATAGCTCTTCAATAGCATTAATATTATACCCACTTAAAGTACTGGTCATGTTGGTGTTTACTGTGTCCATCAATTTGACCCATTTATTTTATGCATCTACATATAAAGTTCCATTCCATATGAATTATTGTGATATTAAAATGATTTATAGATATATAGTAAACGGAGGTCTTATGAAGATTGTTGCTTGTAAAAAGAGAAACCCCATCAATGAGTGCTTCTTTTTTGGTGGACTAATTACAACTAAACATTTGGTTACCTTATTTCATGTATAAATGCAACTTTCCTTACATGTACACTTGCTTCAATCATAATAATATTTGCAACTCAAATCTGGAATTAATTACATAGATAACCCTAAATAACATTTCTCATATTTTTTAAGGTAAAATAATATTGTAAACAGATGACCAAAAAAGTCAACCAACCCCTTGACAAATATAGATAAATTGTGAAATGGTTCTCCTTCAAGACTTCAACAATCAATTGAAGAAATTGAGTTCTCATATATTATATTTGCATGGTCAGTTGCGTGCCATGATCATGATGCCAACGACCCCAATATTTATACATTCATAAAAAAGAGAATTTCCATATTCAACATCACGCATAGTCGTTTGGCTTGCATACATATTTTTTCCATAGACCATGGTTTATATGGGAACGATTATATTATGAGCCATATTCAATCAATCAATATATTTACCAAAGAAAATATTCAACCAATCATTTAATGATCCCAAATCTTATTATTGGGGCACAAATGTTGGTTGATCTCAAAATATCTCAGTCCAAGGAGAGAAAAATTCTCAACCAACTTTGTTTGTAGATGCATGGATGTAGCATCTTCAGGTGATCAAGATCTTATATATTCACGAAGGTGTACTTCAAATTTCTATTGACTAATTTTTTAAGAAGAGTTTAATATATTTATCTTATTTAAGAAGAGTTTTCATTTAATATATTTATCTTATTTAAGAAGAGTTTCTAAAAACAAAAAAAACAAATTAAACAACAACACAAATACTAAACAAGAGCCAGGAAGCTCCCAGCTTAATAAAATATTGTTTGTGCAGATATTTTATTTTATCATCTTATAGTTGTATGCAACATGAAAAGAGAAATTAATTTTTAACACTCCATTTGGACCATATTGCAGGAAGACAACAACAAAAACATCAATATCGATACAATATTGAATTGCCTTCAAAAAAAGAAGAAGCTTCTTCCCAGTTTTTAATATTAAAAATTGGCACATTGGTTACCGTCATCATTCTTTTTACCCTTATGTTTTTCATATCCGCCAAAACAAAAGGAGAAGAAGAAGAGAGGTTTAATTGGAATCCCTATGCATGCACTAAACATGCCTTTTGTCTTTCATTACTGGCTACGATGTCAAATTGGAAAGATGGGTATCAATATCATGATTCATGATGAAGCCATGCCACGTAGGCCAAACAGTTTTTCATAATATTCTGACTAATCGGTTAATAAAATAAGGGAAATTATACTTGGACTAATGGAATCATAAATCCATCCTAATTTTCTATTATAGGATGGAAATTTAACTCTAGGTGGAGAACATGAATTCACATAATCATGTGATGTCCTTCTCATAATTTTAGTATACACGTTTTATTTTATTATTACTTTTATGTTTTTGGAAAATTTATTAGCAATTCCAAAAAGTCATCATTTTAACAAATTTGAAATGAGAATAATTATAATAGTGGCCATTTTGTCTATGTATGTTTATTTAGAAGTGTCAAATGGATTCGGCTGGCTCCAGTACAGCCTACAGATATGTAATGGGCTTGAATTTTTATAATAAAAAAATTAATTTTAAACAATAAAAAAAATCATAAGATTAATTTTCTCATTCAAGCAAATTTTTTTTTAAAAAGAAAGGTTCTTGGATCGACTCGTTTAAGACATGGCTTGAGTTCGAATGATCTGCAAATTGTGTACAAGACTTAGAACTTAATTATATAAGCTAACTCGAACCTAATAAAAACGTACGATAAATTCAACTCAAACGGGCCACACCTCTAGATGAATCAACTTTGAATAACTGCTTAATCAAAGCAACTAAAAAATAAACATGGTAATTGAATTTAATGAAATGTGATAAAATTGTAAAAAATGCATAATGATAGGGAGTGCTAATAATATCTTCCTTTTTTACAGAAAAAAGAGAGAGACGAGAACAAAGTAGATTTTGACAAAATAAAAATAAAAAAGAACAAAGTGGATAAGATCATAGGAGAGAAAGTACGGTGTGGTCACTAACATTGTATACACAAGTCATAAAACATCGACTGGAGGAATATTTTATTTTGTTTAAATCCACCTCAGTAGTCATAAAAGTATAAAGGCATACCTACCCTACCAACTCATTGTAGTCCATGGAATGCATGATTAGTCTGAAACATTCTGAGCCGTTAATTTACATTTGAGAGCACAGATGAACCAAATTGGTATAACACTAAAATACATTTTAATCAACAAAACAGTTACATTAAAACTATATAATAAATGAAGGTATACAATTGTAAAATACAATTAAAATAAAAAATAAAAAAGATAATTGATTAGTTTTTTTACAATAATATTTTATTATCTTAAAACAAAGAAAGAATAGTAAAACATTATAAAATAATAAAAAAATAAAGAAAACAAACAAAGTGAAAATACTAATTAACACATACAAACATGTGCTAAGAGATTAGTATATGTACATGTTAATTGCTAAACTAATGAGATTAGATGCACCGACTTCACTTGGCTGGTGTAGTGGAATGAATAAGATATATGCATACCCTAACAAACCATTCTTAATTAATTGGTACCAAATGATGTCATGCACCCACTTCAATTATATGGTTCATCAATCCACAAGTAATTAAACTTATTTATTAAATATATAGATGAATGATTGTATTTATTGCTCTCGTTATGTGTTCGATAGAACCATAGTTTTTCCTTAAATTTCAAGTTTTGTTACAAAGTTAGTTACTAGAAAAATGCTTTAAGCAAATGCAATTTAATGATTCATGGGTTGTGTCTGCTGCTGATCTTGTGAGGGGACCTCTAAACGGTCTCTGAGAAAGAATTAATTAGAAAAAAGGTGTAACAACTTAAAACCATTGCACCCAACTTGATGCTCTCAGAGTATTTTAATAACACTATGGTTTAGGACCACACAAAATTAAAACTTCATATATAATGCAAAATTGACTTTTTAACTTTTTATTAAAAATAAAAACCTTATACTACTTTATTGGGGCAAAAAAAAAAAAACAAGCAAAGGATTTAACAATCCATGAGGCATGAATACATAATAGAGTAATCTATCGGACTAATTAATCGCGGGGCACCTTTTGGATTTGGACCCACGAGGCATGTAGTAACTACAAAATTATGACATGAACAGACGTACCCAAAGCCCATTAATACATGCAATGAGTAGTTCAATTCTTAAATTTGTATTGCTATTGTTTTCTTTTTATTTTAGTTTAGTAATATAGCAGTACTGCCAGTACGCCATTTTTCAATAATTATAAAAGCTCCATATATTCTAGGCAAGTATAGAAAATATTAATAATAATAATAAAATAGAGAAATACTCCCAATATTATCCAACATCAATTGATGTACAGTTGTACAAGACCTTTGATTTTAATGAATCTGAATCAATCTTTTTCTTTTGGTCAAAATCTTAATCGATCTCATTCTTCTTTTTATCTTACGCGAGTGTTTGGTCCCATCCCTGCGCACATTAGCAGAGCCCACACCGACCCAACACGTGTGCACCAATCAAACAGAGTTGAGAGTTTGCTAGTAGAAGTAAAAAGTTACCTTTCAGATTTCTCGCGCGAGCCTCCAATCCCCTGCACCGCCAACCCACGCTACCAACCCTGAACTCAGAAACAACCGTTTCCAAAACTCCCGGGATCTTCCACGCTATCAACGGCCCAGATTTCTCGCTCACTATCTCATTCTCATTAGCGAAAACGACAGTCTCGGCCCCGAGTGGAGATGACGGAATGAAACTCGTTACAGGTGGGTCCCACCGACCTTATATTACATAAAATGACCCAACAAAATAAACTTGGATCCCTGAGACGATGACGATAACGATGGCCTCATCCTAAAGACCAGAGAGAGAGAGAGAGGAGAAGACTCTGACTCTGCATTGTATGCTTTCCTGCGTCGCAGTCACACCGTAACATTTCCAAATCTCTCGGTGGTTGCTAGCGGAGCAAAGGACCGTTTTTGACTTAAAAGTTTGGTGCTTGGGGGTTTTCATGGCCGGGTGAGCTGTTTGGAAGGAAGGAAAGTATCAAGCAGAGATTTGGTTTTCACGGGAAAGTGACGGAAACGGAAAGTGGGAAAGTGCTGTTGGGGACTGGGCAGGTAAGAAGTAAGGAGGTGAAATGAATTGGGAAATTAAATGCTAAAACCAAGCCTATTAATTAGGACAGAAGAAAAGGAAAGAGAAAACAAACCCGTTTAATTATTTTGACTCTTTTCTATTTGAACTCACTCAACCCTTTCTCCTCTCTAAATAACCTCCATGACTCTCACACCAGCTCTACGCTTTTCCTGCTTTGATTAATTACCTTTTATACCTCTTTAATTCAACTACAGAATGTTTCTCTCTCCCTCCCTCTCTCTGAGTTCTATGAACTAAGGTTCATTCTCTCTCTTAAATTCATAGTACTAGGATTGCGATCTAAAAGGGTCGTTTTATTCTGTATATAGATTATTTTCCTATATTTTTGCCTCCCAATTGAATTGAATTTAGTTTATCTCGGCACTGATCCTTGTGCTGGCTCCTGGTGCAGTTGTTCTGGAGTGAGAAAGAAAAAGCTGCAGTTTTTGTATATTATCAGATGAAAAAGGTATTGTCTTTTTCAAGGGTTTTTATATTTGTTTTTTCTTCTGGGATCTGATTTAGATCTTTCTTATTCCCCCACTTTGGTTTTTACCAGTTTCCCATCTGGGGTTTTCATTCTTTTGAAGTGTGGGTTTTTCCTTTCCCTTTTTTTTTTTTTTTCTTAATTTCAAAGAGTTCTAGATCTGATCAGTGATCAGTTTGTTGCCTGACAACTAGATGGTGGGAACTGGGAATCTTGCAAATGCAAGGTCTCATGGGTATTTTTTGATTTTAATATTTTACTAATTATTTAGCTGTTAAAAAGTTTGTGGAGGCTCTCAAAAAGTTCCAACTTTCCCTTGTCTTTTTGTACGCTGAGAACTGACTTTGGACTCCATAATGTCTGCCCAAAGCTTTTTCAGGCTCTGGACCGATTTTGGTCTCCCTATTATTATAGATGTTTAACATTGGTTTTGGAGTTTTGTTTTTATTATCTTTTTCTACGTAGAAAAAAAGGACTTCCAAGTTTTAGTTATGTACCTAATTTCCGTAGCTGAAATACTCTGTTTTTCTAAGAATTTCAAAATTTTGGGTCAGATTATTCAGAATGGTACTGCTCGAGGAAATCTTTATTTATCTATTTTTGAAGTGTGAGATGGAAAATTAGGAACGACATTGTATTTTGCTGTTTAGTGTCCACGTCAGGGATGCGCTCATCTAAAAATCGTGTTTTTCTTTTGGTTGGTCTTTAGGGCTGCTGTATTGTAATCCACTATTATCTAATGCTTTTCCTTCAGTATTGAACAAAAAAGTAATTTTGAGAACTGGTGATTTATTTTTTTTTCGCTGAACTTCTGGCTATCAATTGTTGAAGTAAGTTTACAATAGCAGTGGTTGCTCGAAGGTGGTTGTCTAGCAACTTATCAATTATTATTTATTTTTCTGATTAAATGGGCATACAATTTACCCTTTTTTGTTGAATTTTTTTTTATAGGTATTTTGTTGTTCACTATCATCCTGTTGTTTTGCAACATTTTATTGACTTGGATTCTAGTCTGCTTTGTTGCATCTTTCAGATTTTGCACCTCTTCTTCAGTTGATATATCATTTAGAAGTTCATAAATTTGAAGCTACAGCGTGTTGTGTTTATTCTTGTGTGAAATCTTTTCATTTCTTCCTATAACTTGAGAGTCCTTGTTTTCGATTTAGCTTGCCAATTATAAAGTTTTTGAAAGTGGGTTTTTGCGGAATTGGTTGCTAACCTATAGAATGCATTTTGAACGGCAGGGTCCATGCTTGAGAATATCACTTGCAGTTGCTTGAAAGCTTTCTCCTGCATTGCCCAGTCTTTGTAAACCATGAAACTTGGTAATAACTGTTATTTTTCCTTTTCGTTTTGGTCATTCTGTTTTTAGACTCTTGCATTTGGGGTCTTGCTTACAGTCTCCACCTTTCGATTGGAAACCATATATTAATTGTTTTTTTTCCCTGCATCAAGTATGGGAGAATGCAAACTGCTGCGGTTCTTTTTATGGTTTTATCTTGCTATGTAATGTCAAGTTGCTTAGGTCTCCCTTCTTGATTGGGCCTTTGAGCACTTCTGATTGGTTTCTTTGATACTTTTACAATCTGATGGATGTTTGTAAGAATAAAGGTACTGTCATGGTAACATTCAAGTTTGCTTTCCTTTTCTATCGTCCCATTTGTGCATGGAAATCCTTTTTTTTATTTCTCATATTTCTGTCTTTTCTGCTCAATAAGCTTTCATGAAAAAGTACTTGAGTCCAACATTGCTCATCTAGAATGCTATAGTATAGTCTTAGACTCTCCCACATTGATTGGGTGTGGGGGCGGGTTGTGGTTATAAAGTACCTAGGTGCTCCTAGGGGGTCAGAGTACTCCTTTTATGGTGCAGTTGGTGTTAGTACCTGTTGTTGAGTTCTTTACTTATATTGAAGAAAAATAAAATAATGCTATAGTCTTCAGAGTTCACTGACATTCGGAGTTTTGATATACTTGCAGAGGAACTAGTGTTTGGACACTTAACTGTAAGCCACAAATCTGATTCTAAACCTTTTGATCACAATGACATTGCTCTGGACTCTGCCGAATTACAGTCAGCAAATTGGATCATGAAGGAAAGTCAGAGCAGGGTTTTGAGTGATTCAAAGGGTAATGAAGAAGATGGTGGTCAAATACCTATGAAAAATGATGGAAATGGCGTGGCTGAATCAAGATTTGATTGTTCTAAGAGTGTGGATGATTTGGAAAGATGTAATGAAGATGAGGTCAAAGGTTTTGTGTCTCCCTGTACTCTTTCATCTGAAAAACTAGATTCATTAGAGAAGGCATCGGATTATTATATGGACAAAAGTGTTATGGAATGTGAACTGCCAGAATTTATGGTTTGCTACAAAGAGAGTAATTGCAATACTATCAAGGACATCTGCGTTGATGAGGGAGTGCCTTCCCAAGACAAGCTCTGGGTTGAGACTGGTGTGGATGATAAGGCATTCTGCACCTCCTTATCTCCTCATAAGGATCAGAATAAGCAACTTCTTGAAGAACAAACAGATATTCTTATGAGCATTCCAGACGGTTTTAAATCTTCTGCACAAAAAGATTTAGAGATGGATTTTGTCATTTCTTGTGATTCCAAAGATCTGATACACAGAGGGCAGGCAACATATGATGCATTGGAGAAGACTGAAATTGATGTTTCCAAAGACTGGATTTCCCCTGCAAATGCACTGTCAATGGAAGAGTTGGGTGCAGGGAACTTCCACTCCAAGGATCTCATGCAGAATGGGGAAGCAATATATGATGCATCGGAGAAGGCTGCAATTGATGTTTCCAAAGACATGATTTCCCCTGAAAATGCGCTGTCAATGGAAGAGTTGGGTGTAGCAAACTTACACTCCAAGGATCTGATGCAGAGTGGTGAGGCAATATATGATGCATCGGAGAAGACTGCAATTGATGTTTCCAAAGACATTATTTCCTCTGTAAATGCGCTGTCAATGGAAGAGTTGGGTACAGCAAACTTACACTCCAAGTCTTCTAATAAGGGCAACAATGATTCTGTAGAAGAGACTGTTCAGGTATACATGTCCGTTTTTTCCCTTTTTTTTTTATTGCATAATTCACCTAATAAATCTTGTTATATAGCACTCCCTTTTGTAATATGAATTGTTATTCTGGGAAACTCAGTCACCATGTTGCAGTTTGGGGAGTACTGGGATTCTGGTTCCATAGTACTTTTGAAACACTAGGAACTGAGGACCTGAAACCATCAGGTGCATAATTAATAAAACAAATCACTTTCTTTACAGGATAAAGAAGGGAAAAAGCAGTTTTTTTTTTTTTTTCATGTTGCATTGTACATGTAAATTGTCTTCAGCAATGATAAACTAAGTACATGTCTGTGGTTGTGCAGTGTAACTGACAGTTATATAACTCTCTCTTCCCAGTGGCCAAAAAAAAAGTTTCTCTTGTTGAGAGGGGGGTGGGGAGAAGAGAGAGAGGTGCAGAGAGGGAGGTAGCATTTTAGAATTTGATGTAGATTCTTCTGGTTTCAATGCAGGTATCAAGTGAAAAAGGAAGTGAAATGGCAAAAACTGAGAGCACTTTGGTTTCAGCAACCGAAGAATCTAAGAATAGTGTGACAGAAGCATTGGCAAACCTGGCTCCTGTTTCTTTAGCTGAAGAATCAAACTGCCTTGTCCGTGAGTTATCTTCAGCACCTCTATCCATTACTAGAGACACGTGCCCTCAGAATGGTGTCCATGAACATCTTGAAACTCAAAATATGTCTGGAGATGATGCTGACATTTCTGATTCAAAGATTGTTTCAAGCCAAGTTCAACATAGTTTAGCACCTGTGACCAGTGCCAGAGAGGAGAGTCCTGATAATGGTGTCCGTGAACATCTTGAAACTCAGGATATGTCTGTAGATGATGACATTTCTCATTCAAAGATTGTTTCAAGCCAAGTTCAACATTGTGTAGCACCTGTGACAATTTCCAGGGAGGAGTCTCCTAAAAATAGTGTCTGTCAACGTCCTGAATCTTCAAATAAGACCATGGTTGAAGATGGAAATTCCGATACATATAATGCGTCATTCTGGGTTCAATATGGTCCGGAAGAGTCTAGTTTCTCTGCAGTAGCTCCTTTGTCGAGTCAGTTAAATAACTCAGGACGAATAGCTTATTCTGGCAGCGTCTCCCTCCGATCAGATAGCAGCACAACCAGCACCCGCTCATTTGCCTTCCCCGTGTGAGTGTACTCTCAAACTGTTATCAAGTGTTCCCATAATACATAACATGACTGACAAATTGTTATTTTTTCTTTGGCTTTGCAGATTACAGCCTGAATGGAATAGCAGTCCAGTGAGAATGGCAAAAGCTGATCGGAGGCATATGCGTAAAAATAGGGGTTGGAGGCAGGTTCTTATTTGCTGTAGATTCTGAATTCTTCTATTCTAACCATAGTTTTAAGTCAGAGTATATGCATCATAAAGTATTTATCATATTTTATCATCAATACATACCTCATATTTTCTCTGTTTTGGGATGTAAGTTGCAGTAGGTTTATAGGTGTCATACTTTTTTAAGGTGTAAGCAATATCTTATGCTTCTCTCTTTATCTTCTATCAATTTTTTCCTTCTTTTTAGAAATTAATTTTTGGGAGTACTTGGGTCTTCAATTTTGAAGACTTTTTCATCCTTAGTACTAATAATTTTATGCTTAGTACTATTAATTTTATAACATGAGTTATTCATTTTAAATAAGCTTATATCATAATTCAGTAATTGTTATTATTTTTTTAAGATATCGACACATATTATAAATTTATTGGTTCACATATGAGGACCAAATAATGTTCAGGAATTACATGAGTACAGTTTTAAATGGTGGCGGTTTAATTATATTGAAAACATCGTGAAATTGGGTTGGGCCTGGTCTTGTATTTGCAGGCCCAATGAAGAATCATTGGTTTGTTTGTTAAAGTTGGACCTAATACGTATTCCAATAGCACCAAATTCCTGAAGGAGAGTCAACTAGTATATGCAGTCAACAGTTTGATAAATTCAGTAAGAAATAGAAAAAATAATATGAAAAAGTAAAGAAAACGAAAGCAGCCAAGGGCTAGGGTGGTAGCTTAGCTAGCCCATGAAACACAAAGAATGCAACCTTCCAATTGAATGATTGATTGATATAATATGAGGTGGTATTGGACCTTTTGAGCTATGTAGAAGTTGCGAAATGACAGAATCAATGCACATCTCGTAATGAAATAATCGAATATTTTCTTTCTTGCTATGGGGAGGAAAGGGTTGAGCATAGTTGAAGGTAAAACAGGTATTGACCTTTTGGGGATATGATGGAGATGGAGATGTATAAGTGAAATTAAACATTGTTATATATAAAACGGAAACAAAGGAAGGGCCCAACCTACTGTGTATAGTAGTATTTAGTAGGTGACAAAACCAACCCAAATGGTGTGAAACCTTTTTGTTTTTTCCGCAACATTTCCATCTGCTTGTGTTGAACTCTGCGTTTTGTGCTTTGTGTAGTCTCTCTCTCTCTCTCTCTGGGTTTCCCACCAGGCCACCACTAGCTTTGCTTGGTATAAATTAGAACCCCCCATACCCACAAACAAAATTGAGAAGAATCATTCACAGCAATTAATCTGAGATAGTAGAAGTATGGAGCTGGTATTCGTCACTATGCTTATATGCACTATTCTTATCTCCGCTTTGCTAACACCCTGTACTGCTTCTTTGCAAATTCAACCATCCAATAAACAGCCTGGTAATCTCTCTCTCCCTCTCTCTATGATTTAAGTCTTAAGATTATAGCTAGCTAGCTATTCTTATTTCCTTTTACATTGATATTGCGAGCAGCCAACAACGAACTCCAAGTCTCTGTCCCTGCATTGCCAAGGAAGCTTAGGTTCACTGAAAAAGTAACTGTAAGATTAATCCTTCCCCACAGAACCGAAAAATAGATCAGATATCCTTTCTCATTCATCACCCATTTTCACAATTTAAATCTCTCATCCCTCCTATTTATCTGAAAAACATGCAGGTTGGAGGAGTAGAAGATCAACGTCAAGATTCCGCAACTTCCAACAAGAAGAAGGAAAATGTTTTAGGTATATGTTCATTCCTAATTAAGAAGCTCATTCTTGAGTCCAATATATGCATCTTCTTCTTCTCTCTCTTTTTTCTTTACACTACGGTACGTGTAACTAAGAAGGAGCTTAAGAAGAACATCGTTTTAGTGACCGTAGAGTACTCATTAATGCAAAAGCAGTAATAGGGTCAATGACCTCGATGACATTATATGTATAATATATATTTCGGACGCATATATGTTGACTAGAATATTATGAGCTAGCTAGCTAATTCATGGCCATGTAATTAACCTGTAGCTCTATGACTTGATCAGGTAAAGAAAAAGAAGAAGAAGAAGAAGAAGGAGAAGGTGATGTGCAGGTGATGAAAAGACAAGAATGGGTGAAGGAGGAGGAGGACACATCACAGTTCTTTACAATGGATTATTCTCGAGTACGAAGACGACGCCCCATTCACAACAAGTCCCTTCCGGTTGCTCCATGAAACATGCACTCATGCTGCCCGCCCAGGATGATATATGAACTCTTATCATCAGAATATACGTAGACGCTAAATTTAATTATTAGTTTTTAGATACATTTAAATTTTGCAAAAGTAATGTTATTGTAATTAGGGAAGGAAATTAGGGTATGTGTCTTCTTACCTGCTCTTGTGGCCGACATTATGGAGCATAACCCAAGATTTTGTTACTAACTAGGAGTCAAGTCTAGCTACGACCCACCTTAATATATTTATTTATAGGCGTTTTATATTTGTATGTTCTCTTTGTTCAGTACGTAGTCTCTTCTGCTCTTGTTAATTATTAGTCAAATGGGGGCTACACACCCCAACATTTCGTAACACGGTCTCACAAGTTACAATTAATATAGTATTTGCACTTGGTGGATGCTGGAACCCAACATTGCGCGCTACATTGTATTGCTAACCAAATTTTGTTTTCTAGTACAACTGGCTCACCACGTCCTCTTGGTATACGAGAATAACTTGCCTGTCACCGGGATACCACGTCAGCTAGTATATAAGAATAACTTTTCTGTATCTGGGATGCGTGACGTGGTGTTACAACCCAATAAAAATGAGTTAAGTTAGGTGTGTCACCACGTCAGCTTGTTGACGTGGCATTCCCGTGACAAAGAAGTTATTCTCACTCCATTCTATGCCACCGTACTTTTTTGGCACATGTGTCAACTAATTAATTGTCTAAGCTGCTTAATCGAGGGGTTAATATTGCATGCCTTTGGCTTTGAATGATCGATAATTCCAATCTTTGACCCAATATTTATAAAGTAGTACAGCTTTAATTCTTGAACGGTGCATGCCATGGATGGTTCCATTCAAAGTGAAAGTCACATTTGGTAGAGTTAACATTGTATATTGAGTTTTTGTTGAGACATTGCAATGAGGTGAAAAAATGTTAATTTGCATATAAAAAATGAATGGGATACAAATGATGTATACACTCATTGCACTGATTTTTTGTGCATATGGAGCTCCACTAAGTTTTGCTATTTGTGGATGGAACTTTACTAAAGTCTGTTCACAAAAAAAAAAAAAAAAAAANAAAAAAAAAACCTTCCCAAAAGTCTTGCTATTCTAAACAAAATGACATCGTTCGACAAAAAAAAAAAAGACATCTTTTGAACATTAATTCTAGAAATAAATTAAAATGAGAAGCACGTTTAGAATATATGAGCTCTTGTATATCTAAATCTTTAACGTTTTTACAATAAATATTTGTATGTAGTATGTTCTATGTTCAAAAATGGTGAAAAATCAATAAAATAAATCCAATATGAAAATCTTCAATGCTTCAATTAGGTTTCCTGAAAACAAAACAAAGATTTCATTTAAGAAAACGACAGGTCGCTTGATATCATGCTAATTAACGACAGGCGTTTTAAAAGCCGCGTGGACGGTGCGCTTTCGAAGATAAATGCAAGCGAGAACGACGTCGTTACATCTCTGCCCATCAAAACAGACAGAGTAGCTAGTGGGACAATAAATTGCGAAAAGAAATAATCCAATCCAAAGCCAAACAGATCAAAACACTCAACAATGGAAGACTTGTGGAAACGAGCCAAAAGCTTCGCTGAAGAAGCAGCCAAGACATCGCAAACCATAACCACCTCCGCCAAAATCTCCGACTTAGTCTCCGAAACCGCCAAGCGATCCCGCGAGTTTGCGGCGGAGGCGTCGAAGAAAGCCGACGAGATCAAAACCGCGGCGCTCAAGCAAGCCGATCAGATCAAGTCTCTCTCCGTCTCGGAGATTATTCCGCCTCAGCTCTCGTCGCTCTCGATTGTCAACTCCTCCTCCTCGGCCTCCGCTGCCGAGCCGTCGCCGGAGGAGCTCCTTAAGTTCGGAGTCACCGACGATCTCAGAGACTTCGTCAAGGGACTCACTTCCGATACCTTCAAACACTTTCCGATCCAAGGTATTCGCTGATTTTAGTTCACTTTTTGTTTAATTTAGCTCAATTACTTGTAATGTTAGTGAAATGTGCGTTGTTTGAGTTGGTTTAGATGAAGCGGAGGAGGTCTCCGAGGTGCCGACTACGGCTTCGAATGTGCGCAAAGATCTGAGCGAGTGGCAGGAACGACATGCCACCTTCGTTCTCACTACTGTTAAGGTCGATTTCTTTTTATCTGTTTCAGTTTTGTTTCAGTTTGATTCTAAGCAACAACATTGTAGTGCTTAATTTTGCAATTTTGTAATTTAATTTTCCAATATATGCATTTGATTTGTGCATGATTTCATCAACTAGTTGAAGTGTTTCACATATCTGCATAGATTAATGCGTATGTTATAGAATGTGTTACAATTTAGTGTCTGATTTTTGCTCTGCGGAGATTCCTTCCTTCATGCGCCCAAATAAAAGTGCAATATATTAATGTTCTGGTGATCACTGATTGCTTTCTTGCAGGAAATTTCAAGGTTAAGATATGAATTATGCCCACGTGTTATGAAAGAAAGAAGATTCTGGAAGATATATTTTACCCTTGTGAGCAGTCATGTGGCTCCGTAAGTAGCAATTCATTTCATTTTAAGTTAAAGTATTTTGCTTAAATTGATGCTTTAAATTTTACACGTGACTTTAGGTCCCACATTGAGCTGTATTGGGATCCCAATGTGCAATAATCTATATGAAAATTTTAATGCTGGTATCCATGTTGAAAATATTATCTAAGATGTATTGTGTGTGTGTTATTTCTTCTAAGTGAAAAAAAATATTAAACAAGATTTATGCAAGCATCTTATTTTAGTAAAGAGGTTGGTGCATTGTGACTGTGTCATCCTAGTGAAGTCTTTATAGTTTTGAAGAAGTTTATCAATGATTTATGAAAGGAAGAAGCACAACGAATAGATCTAGATGCTCTTCAGTGGATATGATTAGAGGATAAAATGTCTATTTATAGGGAGGGTTTTATGAATTTGGAAATTTAGTTTCAATTTGTAGCTTTTTCCTTTGATGACCATGAACTTTTCATCAGATATGAGAAGCAATACATGGAGGAGGTGAAGCTCAAGGAAGCAGAGCAATTAAAAGATGATATAGTGGCACCAACACCTGTAGTTGGAGGGGCTGACAAAGAGGTAGAAACAGAAAAGAGCGTGAAGAGTTTGACTTCCAAGTCATCATCGGCTGAGCAGGACTTGGATACTTTTCTTTTGGGTGATCTTGAAGATAGTGATGGGGGTGGTGCAGGTTTAGTTCCTTAACTTTT
Source organism: Purshia tridentata (assembly GCA_003254885.1). Classification (NCBI taxonomy): domain Eukaryota; kingdom Viridiplantae; phylum Streptophyta; class Magnoliopsida; order Rosales; family Rosaceae; genus Purshia; species Purshia tridentata. Next base: position 25,234 of record QANT01006997.1, on the reverse strand, counting down.
TGACATGTTGCACACCATCTTTAAGTCAAAGGATGCATATACCATTCAACTTATTCCTCTAAATTCACATTTCTATTGGATTTAGTCTTTCCATCTAATATGGGTGCCCAAAAGTAAGGGTGGAGGTTAGAGTCCCTTGTTTTTACATAAGCACATTTTCAAGGTGATAAATTGTAATAATCCCAAGTGTATAATAGAAATGAGTTCATTAATTGAAAAACTGGCAGCCCATTGCATTGAAATGCTAAATAAAAAACTGATGGACATATTTCAATCTTCATGTAAATACCATACGCTCATTTTATTCTAGTGAAAGAGGCAGGACCCTGCAGCCATTATTTATTAATCACTCAGTGAAACTGTGTACAAGCTGTGTTGCGAAGAAATCTTTACTAGTCTTACGAGTCGTAACTTTTCATAGTTCTTTTTTATTCTCCTCAAACTACCCTGAGACAATCTACTCTTTGGCTATTGTTTTCCTTGTATTTGCCCTTTTGATAACAATTTTGTAATTCAGATGACGGTGATGGCGGTGATGATGGCTTTGATGATGATTTTGACAAGATTGAAAATTCGGTAAGCTTCATTTATCTTGTGATTCATCTATGCATCTCTTTTCCTTTATGGATTTCCATTTCTGTGCCTTTTCATACGTGTTTCTTCTCAGTTTTTACATTATTTCATGACCTTCGAACTTGGTTGAACCGAGTTTGGAACTGCTTTTCTGGAACATTTGTGCCATAAATAGAGTAGTTTGCAAATAATTTGAGCCATTTTAATGGGAACTTACAGGATGTTGAAGATGAGAAGCGTACGAAGAAATGACAACTAGAACAATATAAAATCGCTACCCAGAGATATTATGGAAGAGAAAGCAAAACTGACATCTGTAACATCTAGATGGAAGTACCAATGAATGGAAGACGTCGAGAGCAGTTTTTGTTTCTCATATTTTTTAAATGTTTAATTATTTTTGGAGTTGTAGAGGTTATTACTCTGTAAAACCCGAAGTGAGATGCCATTTCGTCATACGTTTGTTATATTTGCCATAGGAAGTGACGGATAATGATGACCCGTTTGTCTCCAAATGGGTCGACCCTATTGTTTGCTTCTGTAAATATGACCCTGATTATGTTTATATATGGTTCTTTACATTCTCCTTAAATTCGCTTATACGTACATAATCATTTCATCTATCTTGGACTTGTGGAAGCCTTTTGCTCTATTGGAATTAGCAAAATACAAGATCTTTTGAAGTTTCCATATTTGCTATAACAATCCAAATTGTACTAGAAGAAAAAGAGGAGGACAAGTGATTTTTTATTTATTTCTCTATTTATTGCTAAGCGGTTGGAATGTGAATTATGTGATAAAATCTAGTTATGAGTAAATGAATTAAAATTCGAATTTCGAGGTTTAAAAAATATAAAAGTTAAGAATTTTTATTTTGTTAGAAATCTAAATTTAGTATTGCTACTGCAGTAGCAGGATCACTGATTCAGTGACCAAAAGAATTTGTTGGGCCGTTTGGCACTATAAAATTCTAAAGACTTACCGGAAGAACTCGTTACCTTCCTCCAGTTACAGTCTTCTTCGCTTGGAGTTGGAGTTGGAGGCTTGCATGGCTTTTCTTTCTTTCATCCTTAAACCCAAGTGCTCAATCAAAAGTTCCTCTTTGTCTCTCTCTTTTTTCTTATTCCCCAATATATCCTCTTCCCCCTTCTCCACTCTTTGCAGAGGCCGCCCCTTCTCCCCACCCCCACAGGCCTCTCCACCAGTCCCAAAGAAAGAACCTTTCACCGTCTCAGTTCATGGGAGAACGTGGCAAGACCCCTACCACTGGATGTCCAACACCAGCGACCCTGATCTCTCTGACTATGTTGACCAAGAAAACTCGTATGCTGAGGCTTTCATGGCCGACACTCACAACCTGCAACGCACTCTATTCTCTGAAATGACAAGTCGAATGCCCACCAAGATTTCCACTCCTCCTGAGCGTTGGGGACCCTGGTTTGCTCATATCCCACTTGCCCATTTCATTTTATTGGAAAAGTTGCTTTCTTTCTTTTACTAAATTTTTTGAATTTTCCTTGTTTTAATTTAAAGTTGCGGTTTTAAAACCTGTGAATTGCATTCGAGTCTGCATTTCCACTAATAAGAAGAAGCTACAACTTTCATAAGAAAAAAACTACAGATAACATTGAAATTTAAATCATGTATGTGGGATGAGGTAGTGGAGGTGTCTAAAAACTTTACCAATGTGCCACTGCCAACTAATGTTTTTGGTTGTGCTTCTATTTTGTGGAATATAAATATTTAAGGTTAACGTTATCAATATCTTTTGTCACACTTGAGCAGGTTGTATTACCAATACATACCAGAGGGGAAGGACTACCCGGTTCTTTGTAGAAGATTAGCAATTGAAAAAAGTGGTTGGATTAAGTCTTTTCTCCGTTATGCAAGAGGAGGATTTGGAAGGGAGGAAATTTTGCTTGACTGGAATGAAATTGCACAACAATATGGAAAGCTTCTTTCTTAACTTTCTTATGTTGATAAACATTATTATTATTTTTATTATATATAAATTCAGAGATCTACTGTTCTCTTTGACCACAATTATTCTTTGCGAGGTTGACTGGAAGGTTAGTCAGACATTCAGAGATAAATCCCTTCCGGTTGCTTTAGAATCAGGCTTGATGGCATATGTTTAATGGTTGATGTATAGTAATTTTGAGGCAAAATGATATGGTTATACCTTCACGGTCGACGACATAGGTTTATTGTCATATTTGCTGGATTGGACGCTGTTTAATATGCACATTTTCTTTCATTTTAAACTTTGTTACTGATTTTATGTACCGTAATTGTAGGTTATGTGCATGTTGGTACATGTCGAATTTCACCTGACCACCATTTTCTAGCATACACGCTAGATATTAAGGGTAATGAACAGTTCGTGCTTCAAATTAAGGACCTGACAAGTGGATGTATTATTCCCAAAGTACGAGTTGATGGTGTTGTTAGCTTGGCATGGGCTCAAGATGGCAGTACTCTGTTCTATACACTATCAGATGAGAATCAACGACCTTACAGGCATACTTTATCTCTTTTAAGTGTGTTTATCTTTTTTTCTTAGACAAGAATATGATCTCACCTATTTGTTTTCTTTGGCAGGGTTCTCTGCTTAAAACTGGGATCTGATCATTTGGAAAATATTACTGTATTTACAGAAAGTGATTCCAGCTTCTGTGTGGATATTACAAGCACAAAAGATGGCAAGTTCATAACCGTCAATTCAAACTCAAGGACTTCATCTGAGGAAGGAATTTTACTATTTCATTTTTTTTTTCTGTGATGTATTAATTTAAAAAAAAAATCTCTTTTGGTGAGGCTAATCTCTGTAACTTAACTTACAGGTCTATTTGATAGATGCTGCCAACCCATTAGATGGTTTGAAGAAAATTTGGAAGCGTGTTTCTGGGGTGCAGTATTTTCTAGAACATCACCATGGATTATTTTATGTTCTTACAAATGCTCCTTTGAGTGAAAAGGAGTGGTCTGGTGAAGGTTATTACCTAGCTAGATGCCATGTTGAAGGTCTACTCTCATCTAATTGGCAGGTGAACTTTGTTCTTACTCATGAATCTGAAATATGGAAACATGGTGTTTTCCCTTTGGTGACGTTATCTGTTGGATCTCTTTTATATTTTCTCCTTTTTTTCCTTAATGTGACATACTTCTGTTTTTTTCTTTTTAGAATATCATCCTTCCGAGTGAAGATTTTAGCATGCAAGACATGGACATTTTTTATGGACATCTGGTCCTTTTTCTCAATAATAAGGGTTTTTCAATGTTATGTTCCATTGATTTGCCTATCATTGCTGATTGTAAGGTATTGATCCCTCTGCTTAGTTGCATTTTTGTCCGTGGATAAGCATATGAAGAGTATACTACAAGTTATATTGTTATTATTGTATACAGTGTATGTATTCTTTTAGCTCATCTTGCAGAGCTCTAGATCATTAGATATATAGTCCTACAACTGCTTGTTTTTCAATGTCTCTGAGCTATCTAAATTAATAGTCCAGACTCCAAATTGTATTATTGGTGGTTAATTATGAAACAGATGCTCCAAACAAAAAAGAGATTAGGAAAGTGCTTAGAGTTAACCCTTATCTCTTACATATGAAAATGCATTTGTTAATTTGCTCCTTTATTCACTTCTTTGGCAGAGTCGAATGGAGATTGCAGATCTTAATCCATGGTTTTTCCCTCTACCCTCAAATTCATGTACTGTTGTTCCAGGTTCAAACCATGATTTCCAGAACTCAGTATACCGTGCGGTGCTTTCATCTCCTGTGGTATGAGTTTAAGCTTGATTTTTATGTTCAGGATAAAAGGAGCATTACAAAGTCTTTCTTCTCTCTCAGTAGGATGTCTGTGGTACTGCCAGGCCTCATGGGTAAATGCATTTCATTTCTAACAATATTGAAACTTCCTCCCTCATTGGAATGTGCAGATGCCTGATGTAGTTGTTGACTATGACATGTCGAGCCGGAGATTCTCAATTGTGCAAGAGGAAGTTAGTGTTTTCTGTGATAGCACGTGCTCACCAGCTAATGAGCTAAATATTGACAAACAATATGAAAAGGAAGAAAATGTCAAGATAAGTGAATCACAGGGGTGGAAGAAATTTTCTGATGCATACTGTTGTGAGAGGAGGGAAGTGATTTCCCATGACAGTGTTAGAGTTCCTTTGACCATATTGTACTCTCATACAGCCTGGAATAAAGGTCAGTCACCTGGTCTTCTACAAGGCTATGGAGCATATGGGGAGGTTTTAGATAAAAGCTGGTGCGCAGATCGCCTGAGTTTACTTGATCGGGGCTGGGTGGTGGCATTTGCTGATGTGAGGTTGGTTTCCTTATCTTTTATTTTATTTTATTTTTATATGAAAGATCACTGAAGAGAAAAAAGTTAAATTGATGTACCAAACTAAACCATTAATGCGTGTTTCAGTTTTTTTTTTGCAGCCATGTGTTAACTTATATTTCTTTCAGATTTTGCAAGAGTTGAACTTGCATATGTAGAATATTTTCATTGTACTTGATATCATATAAATAATTTGATGATTTGATTTGATTTATTTTATAATATATCCAAAATTATATCCTAGTTTGCTTCTTCAATGATTTAATATCAATCGTGTTTTACAAGGCAAGCATACAATATGCTCTAGTCAAGATTAAGTTCAATGCGTACTACTAAGCATGCTTGATCCCATGTGATTCTACCTTCTTAGCTGAAACAAATGTGCTGTTGCTCGTGTTTTATTTTTTATTTTTTGGTACATATAACTTGACGTGGTTGTATGGGCAGGGGTAGTGGTGGAGATTCTTCATGGCATAAATCTGGCAGTGGGTTTAATAAACTGAATTCAATATATGATTTTGTATCATGTGCGAACTACCTGATTAAAGAGGGCTATGTTCATAGAGATCAGCTTGGTGCTATTGGATATAGTGCTGGAGGTCTTCTTGTTGGTGCATCTATCAATTTGTACCCAGATCTATTTCGTGCTGCTATTTTGAAGGTTAGTGTTTAAAGCAAAAATATTTACAGTCTTTATTGTTAGTATTCTGATTCGATGAGGTTGGACTCCATCCATCACACTTTGAAGTTTAACTCTCTAGATCCTTGTAAAGGTGTCTGGGAGACAAATTCTTGGTAAGGAATGGTTTGGGTATATATATATCTCAATTTCCAAATTTCTTCTCCCGCCTTCTTTGTCGTGGGGAAGAACAAAGGGAAACGAACTCATCAGTAGTTTCAGTATTCCTTTTCATTTATGGTAGGGAAGAAATTCATGGTGTCTACCTTGGCTAACTTGAATCTATTAATGCGTATAAGCAGTAAATTGTTGGTACTGATGTTTGGGTGATAATTTTTATTAGGTTCCGTTTCTTGATATATGCAATACTTTAATGGATCCCAGTTTGCCTCTCACTATTCTGGATTATGAAGAATTTGGCAATCCTCAGATACAGTCCGAATTTGAGCTTATCTCAAGTTATTCACCTTATGATAACATTTCTCAAGGAAGTTGTTACCCTTCCATGCTTGTTACAGCGTCCTTTCAAGACTCAAGGTAAATTCATCTTCTGCTTTCTGTCATCCTAATTGCATGCATGCATGAATGAATCTGGTCATGTATTGGTTACTAGTTCATGCAATATGTAATATATATTATATTCCCTGTACTTGCTCTGGTTGCATTTAATATCCATTATCAGGGTTGGGTTTTGGGAAGCTGCCAAGTGGGTGGCCAGAGTTCGAGATAGTACATGTCCTGTTTGTTCGGGTTCAGTTATTCTGAAGACAAATATGGCCGGAGGACATTTTGGTGAAGGTGGACGGTATAGTCAGTGTGAGGAAACTGCTTATGATTATGCGTTTCTATTCAAAGCTATGGGGATGTTGAAGAATGAAAAATAAGGCTTATTATGGAAAATGGTCTCAGAAGAAATCAAAGGTAGAAAGAACTCATATAAAGTCCCAGGTATTGAGTTAGGCTCTTGAAGGGCTGGATTTTACTTGCCTTTGTTTTATTTTGCAGAGGCTCTGAGGTAGTTCCAACACCGACCAATCTCCGTAGACAAAACAGAGCATTTCTGAACAAGCCAGGTACAGTAACTGTAGACTGTCACAGGATGGTATAGGTGTTTTGTGCAATCCTCCTTAGATCTCTCCTCCATTTTCCCTCTCTGTACAACATGGGTCTTTTTCCATCTATACAGGTGCTTCCAGATCCACTGGCGTATGGTCTCACTCTCAGTTAAAGGCACACCTTTGCAAAGCCAAGGATCGTTACATAAAGATGATTTGCCTTGCCAACATTGAGGTTGGTGAGTGGGCCTACAGTACACGTTCAAAATCATATTTTGATAGTATTAATGATAATACAATATTTTGTTTGTTTTTATAGTAACGCAGGAATGGATGGAACTTAGATAGGCCACCTCTTCGTTTGGTGAAGTTCTTCAAGGATGGTTATACATCTGCCATTATTTTATGATAATTAATTAATAATTTTTTATTTTTTGATGTCTAAAGGGAGAATGACTACCTTGACCTTCAAACTTTCGTATTGTGTTTATAAATGTAGGAAATAAATATAAGTAGCTTTCAAAGCTTGGAAGAGGAAATCATATCATATATTATTAATTATAGCCACAATATTGACATTGCAAATGGATTCAAGGAATTATTATTTGATTGCGAGCATTGACCCCACAACATTCGGTAAAATCCCATTATCGTTATGTTATTCTGTCTCAAATGTGGAATACCCTGCAACATTTTGATATTATACAACACGTTTTATATGGTTCCTACTAAGTACTAACTTATAGGTGTAAAGATGACCAAATGTAAAATACAACACAATAAAATTACTACTTTTCAGTCTTCAATGGGTCTTCAAATTAGAAAATTTAACAGTGGCAATGGTCCAAATATGCAGAATTGTTTTATTTATTATTCAACAACTGTCGTGCTTATAAGATGTGAACCTAAAATTTTATCTAAATCAAATGATCATTGGCTCCAAATATTCAAAAAGTGAAAAACTTTATTTGATTGCTCAAACGATACCTTAAAAATATGTGTAACCCATCACATGAATACATGACAATAACAACGATAACTAAACATGAACCTTCCCATTTTATTCAAAAATTTGAAATCGGAATGCTGAAAAGAAGCCTAGTTAAATTTTTTGTCGCGTTGATTCAAGGGACAATCTGTAAGAAAGTGAAAACGTTAAACATGGTTATAAATCTCAGTTTCAGATGGTCCCTTTTTTCTTCATAAAGTTATTAGTTTTCTTATTCTTTGGATGAATATTATCAGGTGTGGTTTTATACTTTCATGTCTGTCTTGTTCCGATGTCATGGTGTTATTAATAACCTCAACCTCGAGCAAATAACATGCAGGAAAATAATATAAAAAAATTAATGAATAAAATGTCACAGTATTAATTCCTCAATAAACCAAACCAACCAATGTGGGAAGCAAGCAAGTATATATATATCTCCGGAATTTATATGCTTGGAAATCCACCTTGTCCTAAGTTTTGAGCCACAAACACTTTCGTAGTCTTATAATATTCTACAACATTGCTTTTTTTTCTTTTTTTTCACTTTCACACACACACACACACATATATATATATATATAATTTCCAAATACTGTGATCTTCTCAGTAGTAATTATATATATATTGGGATGCAACATACTATACAATAAGCTAATTTAATTACTATCGAGAAAATCACAGTATTTGGAAATTATGGATAGAAATGATGGTGGTATGAAGGACGAGCCAGAAATTGGGAAGGTGATGATGAAGGAGAAGCCAGCATACAAATATAGTAAGGTGAAGTACTTGAAGTACACTGGAGGGTTGAAAGCTGAAGTGTCGAAGGGTTTGATTGTTCGAGGAATCAAAGCTGAGAAATTGATGAGTTTGATGAATGGGAGCATCAAACCCGACAACTACAAGTACTTAAAGGGTTCGGTCAGTGCTAGGACCCGACTGGCTCGCTTCAAAATCTGGGCGGTTCGGGCCACAACCGTTCTGCTACTTTGGGCCATTTTCTTGCAGCTCAAGGCTTTGGGGGAGACCTTGTTGCCAACAATATCAAAAAGCTCTCTTCCACCTCAAAGTAGGTTATTATTTTTCATTTTATATTAATATATGTTCCACATGGTATTCAGTTTTTATGTATGAAATGAAACCATTTGGTTTATGAGTGATTATCAATGATTTTTAGGGATTTATGAGAACAATGGATATTTGATGGTTTCATCAAATGGAGGACTAAATCAGATGCGATCTGGGGTAAGTAATTAATGCAGGAAGGGGTATTTCGATCATTTTATTAACAAATTTGAGTATTAATGAATTGTATGTTATGGTTCAACAACTTGTACAGATTTGTGACATGGTTGCTATTGCAAGATATATGAATGTAACGCTTATAGTTCCTGAATTGGATAATACCTCTTTCTGGAATGACCGCAGGTGACTATAGCAAATCATCTTAATTAATTATTAGTACCTATAATTAACTTCTTTCTCACTAATATAATCAATTATGGCAGTCAATTCGAAGACATATTTGATGTGGATTATTTCATTACATCATTGAGAGACGAGGTCCGAATAATGAAAGAACTACCTCCCCAGCAGAAGAAAAGAGTGGAATTAGAATCCCTTTATTCCATGCCACCCATTAGTTGGTCCAATATGACTTACTACTATAACACGGTTGGTAATCTCTGTTTAATTAATGATCACTAATTTGTATTATTAATGATTCATTACGCGCGCATGTAGATCCTTCCTCGCATACACACATACGAAGTTGTGCACTTCACTAAGACTGATGCTAGGCTTGCTAATAATGGCATTCCTGAAGAGGTTCAAAAGCTGCGCTGCCGTGCAAACTACCAAGCTCTCATATTTGCTCCTCCAATTCAGCGATTGGCCAAGAAAATCGTTCAGATTCTCAGGGGAAAAGGCCCTTTCTTGGTCCTTCATCTCAGATATGAAATGGACATGGTGGCCTTCTCCGGTTGCATTCAAGGTTGCAACCAAGAAGAGATTGAAGAGACCACCAAAATGAGGTGATCATTTAATCAACGTGATATATTTTCTTATATGATATCTGACATATTATGTTATTAAACTGTGAATATGCGTCATACATGTAAATAATATAAGCTAGATAATTCTTTTTTTGGTACATATATAAGATATGCTTACCCATGGTGGAAAGAAAAGGAAATAGACTCGGTCGAGAAAAGGAAGGCGGGTTTGTGCCCTCTAACCCCTGAAGAAACTGCACTGGCGTTGCGTGCGCTGGACATTGATCGTAATATCCAAGTATACATTGCTGCCGGAAACATATACAAGGCAGAGAAGAGAATGGCAACTCTCAAAGAAGCTTTTCCAAATTTGGTGAAAAAAGAGACGTTGGTGGATGCATCGGATCTTATGCCCTTCCAAAACCACTCTAACCAGATGGCGGCGTTGGATTATTATGTGTCCATAGAAAGTGACATTTTTGTCCCTACATATGGAGGTAACATGGCAAAAGTAGTTGAAGGCCATAGAAGGTACGTACCAAAGACATTACCATCTATTATAGCAGTTGAGATTATACAAATTTAATAACTTTATTTGTTTTATGTTGTTTTCTTGGTTCCATTCCATATATAGGTACTTGGGATTCAAAAAAACGATTCTTCTAGACAGAAAGGTTCTGGTTGCGCTGATAGACCAGTACAACAATGGGACTCTGAGCTGGAGCGATTTCTCAATTTCAGTGAGGGCTGCTCATGCAGATCGAATGGGGAACCCAACTCGAAGATCGGAGGTTCCAGGAAAGCCCAAGGAAGAGGATTACTTCTATACAAACCCGCAGGAATGTTTGTCTCCTGTTGATCATGAACAACCATGAACGTACATCACTGCACAATCTGCAACGCATGCATGGCCATCATGAATATATGTTGTGACTGAACCGATCGAAAGTCATTTTTCCTTACCTTTAAATTTCATGGGATTAATTGGGATCGAATGTTAGGGGATATCAATTTTCAGGAAGAATTAATGCAAGTTATTGTATTGAATCACATTCACATGTATGTTTGTTGATCACTACCATGCAAATGCTGGAATTCAATATTCAAATAGTCCAGATATTCGATCATGCGAAGCAAAGCATATATAATTTATTAATTAAATGTTTGTTGATCACTATTTTTTTGTTTTCGCTATTTTATTTTTCAGACTCAATTACAAAATATACCCACTAACTATACGGGTATTCCAGATTGATTCATATACAAAAGTATATTTCAGATTACTACACTAACTAATAATGGAAAATTAAAAAATAATGCATCCGTTATGAATTCCATAAAAATTTTTTAAAAAAGTTAAATGTCACTTCGAACAATGATAATGTGAATTATTTGAATGATGTGGATACTAAATTTATTCTAAACAGATTAATAATGTCACATTGATAAAAAAAAATTCAACAAAGAAAACTACCATAACTTTTAGACCTTTAAAAAAAATAAAATATGACATCACTAATTCATGTGGTGTTAAATTGGTGTCTACATCTTTCAGAAAATCCATGTCAGTAGTGTCTACGCTAGCATTTAACATCCTTAATGGCCAAATTTGTAATAGATATGCTATTTTGTGACTTTCTATTAGTTAGTGTACTAATTTGTAACATTTTTTTGTTCATAGATCAATCTAAATACCCCTTAGTTGGTGGGTGCATTTTGTAATTGAGCCTTATATTTATTTGGGGAGGGGCATGCATTTAAATTTAAAATATCTCCAAATATTATTAGATTAATAGTTAGTTGGTTTTTTTTAAGTAATTAATTAATATGATAGCTACAAAATAATTTATCTAAGAGTAATTATATAATTTGACCAAAAAAAGGAGAAATTATATAATTTTGTTTATGAGCAAGAACTATTTGATAATAAATAATTATACAATAACCTAACATATATTCCTAAGTTTTTTTTTTTTTTGGTCAGGAAGTCGANCCTAAGTTTTTTTTTTTTTGGCCAGGAAGTCGAGCTATTTCATTCAAACCAAAAGCCACGGGCCGGCAATATAACGAAGATACCAAACATAATAAAACGACAGCGTAAAAGGCATAAAGCAAAACAAAAACACAAATACAGAGCTATCCCCAAATGAATTAGAAAGAGAGAAACCCAAATCGATCGAGCTAGTCCCAAAACCCTAATCCTTTGCTAAGTTGTTTATTAACTTTGACTTCTTGAATGGATTTTCAAACTATATCTCCCACGTGGAACATAAGTCACAACTCCTAGCCATGTGATAACGGTCACAATTTTGTCAAATTATATTTAAACCGACCTTATTAATCAACATTACTTTTTCCTTTTCAATCTTAAATTCCAGGATTAGTATGTGTTATTATCATCAACAATTAACATACGTGGTTGAAACTAATATTTTCATGCCCCTATCGATGTCAACATTAAATTGGGTTTTATTTGTATAATAATTCCTTTGACGTAAATGGTTCTCTGAATGCAAAGATTGGCATCATCAAAATTAAAAGGATCGAAATTAAACCCATCATCCATCGACTCCACAATCATATTAATTTGAGATTTAGAGGAAGAATTAATATTGTTATTAACAATATCTGTGTGGCATTTTGTCTGTCCCATCTTTATTTGATGACACTCACTGTCCTAATTTATTGTACAATAATTATGAGTATGCAAAATAGAATTTTAAGGTTCCCTTTATAAGCAACAATATATGAATTATAAGCACCATTTCCAACCGGTGGCTCATCACGCCAGCTTTGGCATAAAGAAAAAACCGGTTGGAAAACAATCTTAAATTTCTCCAAAACCAAGCTCAAAATTCTGCTACTTACAACAATGCAACAGCAGTTCCTGTAATTTATTTCATATACACATATATAGTACTTCAAATTAATTGCTCCATATATGTTTATATATGTGTACATGCATTAACAAAGACCAAGTGTGGCTGTGAAGATATGGATAAAAGCAAAGTTGGGTCTGAAGAGTCTAAATTGGGAGAGGCCAAGGTTAAGCAAAATTACAAGATGGAGAACTATGTGAAGTACTATGTTGGAGGAAGCAAAGTGGGGAAATTACTAGGAGCGTTCAATTTCAAATTGGATAGGTTAGCTAGATTGATATTCACTTCTCAGCCGCGGTTATGCAGACTCGAGTTGTTGGCAGTAGCAGCCACCACCATGTTGCTGCTCTGCGCCTGCTCGCTGCAGCTGACCACACTCAGTGACGCCATGAAGGCCCGGGTTTTGATGTTCCGCTCTTCCCATCACCATATAATGGCTGCTCCTCCAGTGGCTCCACAACCTACTCAAAGTGAGTGCAATCTATCTCATGCACAATCATAGGAGGAATGTTGGTTAAACCACCAACATTGCGATTAATGGCTTCCATTCTTCAAATTTTGTTCGTACATTTTATACTAAAAAATTATTGATATATTGTGCATATATGTTAATTTTGTAGGGGATTATGAGAACAACGGATTCCTAATGGTCTCATGCAATGGAGGGTTGAATCAAATGCGAGCTGGTGTAAGTAATTTACTGATTTTATGCATAGCACTCACATGAAATTTCAATCTTAGTTTGCATACATGAAAATCCACTTTCCATAAATATGGTTCCATACTAACCATATATATAATCTACACTCCAGATATGTGACATGGTAGCTATTGCAAGGTTTTTGAATGTCACGCTTATAGTTCCTGAGTTGGACAACACCTCTTTCTGGAATGATCGCAGGTCAGTGCTGTCAATCTAATTAAAACTCTCCCCCATGCATATATCTCTGTTCCTCTTACCCCAAGAACTTTATTAAAATTCATGAATGGTCTGCAGTCAATTCGAAGACATATTTGATATGGATTACTTCATAGAAACTTTGAGAGATGAGGTCAAGATATTGAAAGCTCTGCCTCATAAACAGCACAGAAGAGTAGAGATAGCTTCTCTCTATTCCATGCCACCTGTTAGTTGGGCTAACATGTCATATTACTACAACCTGGTAACTGGTTAACTAAATTCCCAATTCTTGTTATTCAAGATTAATTAATATTCAATCATGGTCAGTATTTTGTGTAACTAAAAAATTAATGTAATTTTGACTAATTAATCTTGAAGCATACTACACATGCAGATTCTTCCTCGCATACAGAAGTATGAAGTGCTTCATTTCACTAAAACTGATGCCAGGCTTGCTAATAATGGGCTTCCCATAGAAGTTCAAAAACTGCGCTGCAAAGTTAATTACAAGGCTCTGAGATTCACTTCCCCAATTGAGGAACTGGGCAAGAAGATTGTTAGAATTCTGAGGGAAAGGGGTCCATTCTTGGTTCTTCATCTGAGATATGAAATGGACATGTTAGCATTTTCTGGTTGTACTGAAGGTTGCAATGACAAAGAAATTGAAGAATTGACAAATATGAGGTAAAGCTAATCTTTCAACTTTTCAACAAAGCAAGTTCTACTCTACCATGAATAAAACTCAATTAGTGGAGATGTTTTTATATCAAACAGATTTGCTTACCCATGGTGGAGAGAGAAAGTGATAGATTCTGAGAAGAAAAGAAAAGCTGGGTTATGCCCCTTAACTCCAGAGGAAACTGCTCTTGCATTGAGGGCTTTGGATATTGATCCTACCATCCAAATTTATATAGCTGCAGGTGATATATATGGGGGAGAAAGGAGAATGGCATCTCTCAGATTAGGCTTTCCACATATGGTTAGTTGATTGATTTCAACCTTAATTAAGAAACTGAAATGTGTTTAGTTGTTTATACAGATTTGGTGCTTATTATTTTGTGAAATTTACATCAAACAGTTTAAAAAGGAGACATTGCTGGAAGCCTCAGAGCTCATGTCCTTCCGAAACCATTCGAACCAAATGGCTGCGTTGGATTACATTGTGTCACTGGAAAGTGATATCTTTGTTCCTACTTATGGAGGAAACATGGCCAGAGTTGTTGAGGGCCATAGAAGGTACATAATACATGTAATGTTAGCAAAAATGTGATCATTAATTATTAATAGCTTCCAATGTGTTGGGCACAAATTGATTCAAGATTTCAAACGATCATGTGCAGATACTTGGGATTCAGGACAACAATTCGTCTTGACAGAATGCTTCTAGTGAATTTGATAAACCAGTACAAGAATGGAAGTCTGAGCTGGGATGAATTTTCGCAGGCAGTGAAAACAGGCCATGCAGATCGAATGGGCACCCCAACTCAAAGATTGGAGATTCATGGTAAACCCAAGGAAGAAGAATATTTCTATAGTAATCCACAAGAATGTTTGCCACAAATTGCTAAAAAGCCAAAAGGTTTGTGATAGATGATGTTATTATTACAGTTCATGGAATGGTATAGCAGACCATTAGGTTCCACTTCCTGGTCCATCAGATGATACCATTCTTTCAGCATGACCAATGTAAAATCATTTTTGTTTTTTCTTTTTGGTTAGGATTAGAAGAAGATTTGAGGCTGTGATGCTTTTTTGCCTTTTCTTTTACTAAAGCACTTTTGCTGTTGAAATATTTAAAAGTTAAAACTAGTGTAAGGTGATTCACTGAAACAACAAAGGTTCCTGAATATTTTTTTGACTATAGCTCGAGACTTAAAGTAACGATTGTTTACTGAGGATGGCAAACGTAATTGGGATTAGTCTGTAAAGAGTAGTATTATTATCCAGAAGTTAAAAAATTCAATTAAACAAAGACTAATCAATGATCATAGTAGTACACAAAAATAAGCATCTGATTCTCATGATCTATCTTAAGGGGACTATGCTTTCATCATAACTAGTAAGCAACATCACATGGACATCATTGGGACATATCCATTTCTCTTCAAACTTGTACTTTCTGTATTGTAGAGGTGAACCCAAACAGGGGGTGGGTCCCAACCCAACATTCAAATCCTGAGCAGGAGCTCACCTGTCTGGAGCATACCCGAAGAACCATATAAGCTTGCTATAAAAAGGAATTTAAGTAATGTCTTGGGCAAAACCCACACATGATTACAGTAGTCCTTCAAAATCCATAACATCATCTTGTCGCTGTATGCTGCTTGGAGTGGTAGAGGCATCACAGGCTCGCAGAACAGGTCTGTCTGCTGTGATTTTGAGTTCGGGGTCCAGAGGAGGAAGTGAGTGTGACTGTTGCGGTGACACTGGAAGTTCCAGTGGGCGTTTGCAAATGAAGGGTGGCGGATGAGAGATGACCAGGACTTGCATACGCACTTGAAGCGCATTGGGGACTTGCCCCCGGTAACCTTGGGAGTATTTCAGGGCATATGATTCATTGATTTCGCTTAGGAGCTCTGAATTTGAATCTGGATGTTAACTTCCATGTACCTATAGCTAATTGACAGCGAGCAATTTCGAGAACTAGGGATGACTACATCAACGCACCGACTCATGTCCATTAAAAACCCTTAAAATAAAACTGAGGGCCAACAACAGTAACAAGGCCTTGTGGGATGGATGGTTGTTATGAAAGCAATTTTGCTATTGAAATATTTAAAACTGTAATGTTAATCACAGAAAGACTAAAGGCAAGTGCAGCCTGCACTATGAACCATAAAGTATTATAGAACGAACCATCCACGGTCTTGCGGGAAGTTCCCATTAAGCTCCATCCTGAATGAATTGTATTTATTTCTGAATTTCCGATACCATATATATGCAAGGAGTCTCCATAATTAGGATGCAAATATGCCGAGCTGAGTATTAATTACAAAAAAATAAAAGGTTCATCAACCCTTTTTTTTCCATCTCAAAGGGGTTCTTTTTCTTTTTGGTTGAGCCACATGTGTTTATTACAAGCCTGCCGTAACTTGAATATTTGCTGTGCCCTAATGCATCAGACACGAAATACCAACTTAATTACCAAGAAATCAGCCCTGCGCGGGCTCCATTGATACATTATAAATAATTATGTATGATACAATCAAAATACAGGTGATGACATCCCCCAGCACAAGTTCCTCAAAGAAATCTATAAAATTACGGAAATGGTTCTCACATGATGAGTTCAATGAAATATTGTAAAAAACAAACACGGCATGTACACTAACCACTAAGGCATCCCCAAACACAATCAATGAGTAAAATATGGGTGAAATGGACACTGAGGAGATGCCACACAAGTTTCATGTCTTCAGGCGTTTATGAGCTTGATCCGAGTCCTCTCCACTGCCAGCATCCCTAAAATGTGCCATTGTTTGATTGCTCAAATGGGGATTCTCATGATCCTGGAAAGCAATGGAAATATATGAGCTCATTTTTCCTCTGTGTGTGTGTGTGTGAGTGAGAGAGAGAGAGAAAATCCTAAGCACTGTCTTGAATAAGAAAACTAAACAGAACCACATGCTTTTCGTAAGGTGGTCAGGGGCAGTGGAAAGAAAAACAAAAGAAATGAAACCATTTATACGATTCCAGTTCATCAGAGTAAAAATGTTACTTTCCATTTCTTTTTGTCACCAGGAGATAAAGAATCCAAATGCTTAACTGGTATAGTAATCAGGAAACCCTGCTTAACTACCAACTCCACCCCTAAATCAAAATTCTAATAACTATATATACCTTAGAAGCAGGTGTTCCAGAGGACAGCCCTCGGTTTGCACGATTCCCAAGATCAATCTGCACTGAGATACTAGCCTGTGACAGATCTACACCTGCACTCTGCAGTGCATGACTCAGAGAGTTCAATAACCTGTTCATCATCAATTTCATGCATGTTATCATCTTATAATTTAGGTTCCAACCATGAGAAAATATGACCACTAATAAAGGTCTGGAGTCTAAACAGTAAAAGGGCCAACCTAAATTGACTCACACTAATTGACAGGAGTCAAGCTAAAACTAGTGTGGCAAATACTTCCAAAATTAAGTGACTCAGTGTTTTTTTTATTTTAATTTTTATCAAACCAGAAGTTGTATAAATATAGTATGAGTACCCCACCCTTGTGAGTAAGCACTTGAGATGCTTATTGTTCCGCCTTCAATTGTCAGCTCCTCCTGTTGATTCAGTGCGTCACTAGCACTAGTGGTGGGGCATTGAGTTGACTGGGCATCAGAAATTTGTCCTTGAAGAGGATGAGCAGGCATACCATCGCGTCCGACAGAGGTAGGCAAGCTTGCTGACAGAGGCAGAGGCAGAGGCAGAGGAATTCCCTTGTTCACTATCTCAGGTTGCCGATCCATTATTTTGGGGGCAACATCCCCGCTGGGGTCAGATTCTACTGGATTCTGTGTGCTGTTTGAAAGCATGTTCGGGCTGATAGAGCTGTTATTTTCATCGAGTTTTCCAGGAAATGGTGACACCGCACCAGTGTCATTCTTTATGGCCTGAGGATGACCAACAAAACTCTGAACACGCCAGTGACTATTTCTCTGTTTCATGCAGGGTGTAAGCATGTTAAATCAAGAAGTATAATTGACAGGAAAATAAGTACCATATTCAGCAGCTATCCTCATTGTCTTTTATCCACCAGAAAACATACAATTTCGCATTAACAAAAATTCAGCCTATCACATTATTACCTAATAAATCAACACATTATGCAAGAATCAGTGACAAAAACTCCAAAAAAAGGTTATCAGAACTGTTTAGCCCAAGTCAGGGCATTGATTATTACATACACTTGAATAGCATTATGGTGTCCTATATGCAAGAAATCAAGTAATCAGATGCTCCGTAGCACACCATAGCTTAAATTTAAGCTTGTGTCATTGCATATATCAATCCTACTTCAAAAGGAATCACATAGACAGTGCCTTTGGGCATTCAGATCAACCTTAGATACAGACAATGTAAGTGGCCATGATTCAGAGCATTACCCATGGCATTAACTTTGTGGGCTCAGGACTCCACCCCTGGTATGAACCCTCATACTTGTGGACCTTTTCCTGTAAATATTGGACATACTCGATCACCTGCAAAAAAAGAAGACTGATAATCAATCAACTAAGCTTAAGCCTTAAGGACCATGCTTATCAACTAGTCTACCAGACACGAATAACATACCTCTAGCAAAAAAGATGCCGTATCTCTTTTTTGATCACTATGGGGTATTAGATCTCTCAATATCTGGAATCTGAAAGAAAAGATTAAGCTTCCTCAAGCTCGTTTGACAACTCAATTGTAAATCAGAATATCAATTACACAATCGTTGTTCAAACAACTTCTAATACCATGGGGTTACCAATTTTAACCACCATGTGGCATATCAAAACTCCAAGATAATGGATGAATTTTCACCTCAAATAAAAGAAGCCCATGCAAGCTTCAAACTTTGTTTAGAACTTGAAGTACTCAAGCAATTGACTTGTTATATTCACAAGGAACGAAAAGATAACTAAATTAGCAGCCTCAGCCTATCAGACAAATGAGAATTTGATGAAAAATAATTGTTGCAAGTAGGGCATACCTGTCATTGATCTTGCTCCTCCTCCGCTGCTCCGTTACTGAATGTTTCGATCGTATAGCACTAGCCTTGTCGTTGTTCTTAGCATCTGGTTTCCATAGTCAAATCCAGAATTCAAAATTAAAGAAAGGGAAATGCATAGTCCGCTTAATACACCCACAAAAGCAAAAGAGAAAATAAACCTAAACGGCAGTAAAGCCATCACCTTTATCAAAACACATGAAATATTTCGTACCCAAATTGCTAAAGCCTAAAAACACATCATCCCACGAGAAAATGGATCTACAAATACGAAATACCCATGTGTAAAAACGTTACCTTTGCTGTTGGGGTTGCTGGAATTGGAAGAAGGACCCTCCTTTTTGGACGCAAACTCGTCCTCATCGTACTCGTCCTCCTCCTGATTACCTTTGGCTGCGGCTCTCATCTCCTTTGTGAATTCAGATGGGTCAAAATTTAAGTTTTAAGATTTCTTGTACGAATCTAAAAAATACCCAGATGGGAAGATTTCAGATACGTTGCACCCGACTGAGTCGACGGAGCAATTGGAGATTTTTGGGTGAACTTTCTGGGATGGTTGAGTAAGAAATTGAAGGGTGTGGTGAGAATTTAGGTTCAGGTTTGGATTTTTTTTATCGGCTAAGCCCGACCACGACGGCACCGCCGGAGTTAGTTAGGCTGCTGCTGCTGCTGCTGATACCACTCCTTGGGCTCTCTGTCAATGCCTTGTGACGCTGTGACTCACCCTGACTCGTTTGCGAGAATTAGTGGAGCATGATTAGCATGTGGGTGACCTCATGTGCTTCCCGTGAGGTCACCTAATTGACATTTTCTTTTTCTTTTCTTTTACTTTGGTGAGGCTTGAGTGCTTCACAGTGTCACGTGCGGGCCAGATGTATGTTTTCTATTTGGACTGAACGGTCCCGATGTATTCAACGGCCAACGTAAATTACTTTTTTTTTTTATGAAACAAAGGTAAATACCTAAAAATAAAAAATATAAGTATATCTCAAATTCTCAACCCTTCGTATACAATCTAACAATTTATGGGTTATTATTTTCCGAAATATATATTAAAAGTATTCATTAATTCAAGATACACCATTCAATCCAATACAATCAAATTTGATCTTTTTTATGAAGGGTAATGCTATATTCACTTCTTTAATCTATATTATCCTTTATTATTCTAATTTTTCAATGAATTTACATAATCAAAATCGTTTATATTTTAGATAAATATAGAAAACAATTTGTGTATAATCGTAATACTGTGCAAGTGTAACAATTCATTCAAATTATAACACTAGTATAAAATTAAAAGTATTTTTAATTTTAGATATTAATAATTATACATATATTATTTTGGATATATAGAATGACATCCACTATCGCATTGTATTATAGTCATATAAAAAATTCTCAATAAATAATGTTGGTTTGATATTTTCAATCAATTTTGATCGTTGATGATTTTGACAAATTGGGTTAATAGATCTCTACCTTTAAAAAACCAGCATAACTAAATCAGATGATAGATAAATATAGTTGGTTAATTTCAGGTAAATATAGTTGGTCTCCTGCTTAATTTGGTCTTGTCTCTTTCGATAGAGTTATGTTTCGTGCATTATATAACCAAGCTAGCCCTTGTCGTGTGTCACTCAAAACTCCAAAAAACATTTGGAAGCAACTCTCTCTCTCTCTCTCTCTCTCCACATTATTCAGGTGGATCCGTCATTCATGGAGTGCCAAGAGTGATAAATAGGAACGAAAGGACGCCCTTGAAATGTGCCTACAAATATGCCTATTACACCTTCTTGCATGCCATCTTACAAATTTCTTCAATATAACTCCCAACTCAAAATATGGATGCAGCATGCTAAATGTCACCTGGAGAACAGTGAGTTCGCCATCCAGCCACGTGGCACACATCCATAATAAGGTGTGCCACGCGAGCTAAATATATTTTAGATAAATCTAATATACGATGTTCTGCAATCAATAGATCAGTATGAATTCTTAATAATTAGCTAGTTTCTTTGGTCATATATAAACCCATAACAGCTAGCTTAATTAATTATTAGCAAATCTCAATCATTGATGTTTGAAACTTCAAAATCAGAACTCCCACAAAGCCTGAAATATTCATCAATGCCTTTGGTGTTTTTGCAAAATAATCATCATTATTCCCCAATACTTTTGTTAATTAAACTAGTAAAGTTGTGGGCAAGGACATGTGTGATATGTCTACTACTCCCATTCTTCTTCATTTGCTTCCCATTTTGTCTTCTTCTCATTCTACCATTTTTCACTGCTTATTTATGGGCAGTCTTTCTTTGTAAGATCTTTCATTTCTTATGCCCCTCCTCAGTTAGAATTCTATTCAACTTTCGTGCAACGACGTCGTCTTATAAGTCATGTGATGATGATGTTAATCATGAGTTATTAGCAAAGAGTCTGGAGGATAAGCAGGTGAGCGTAGAGTTGGATTCTTCGGAGATCCCGAGTTTCGACGAATCGGATATTGAAGATGAAGAGAAAAGCAAATTAGGAAAGGAGGCTGCAATGGCTAAAATTTGCACCAGGCACCAGGAAGCACCTGCCTCATGCCAATTTCTAGTTATACCAAACTTTGTCAGAAGGAAAGAACCTCAATCGGTGCGTATGTATATATTAATTTCATGCATGCCATTAATTTTCCATTTTATTTGCCAAATTATTATAACTGTTGCGGTATATTTCCATTTTAATTACTAATTAGTATATAATCGATGATTTGGACAGTTCTACGATGTATTGTCCTATTGGAAGAGCAAGGAGAAGGGGGAGGAATAGAAGAATCCAACAACATCTTGTAAGATTGTAGGACTTGTTCTCTTTTCATTTGGTTAGTTCCATATACAAAATGACCCAAAATCGATTTCTTCCATCGACATTGTGATTTCTGCAGTAATATTTAATAGAATATTGCACTCTCCACCATGTGGGGTTGTTTTTTTTCCCTTAATCACCCTTTCCCTAATTCTTCTAATTAAGCCACATATATAAGATGAAGACAGATTAATCTAGCTTACGTAAAGATATACATCAATTATATTAATTCAACTTATTCAAATCCTTACAAATTTAAATAGATATTATGACAAAAAATCAAACAATAAACCATAAACCATAAATACAAATTATATATAAATTACAGAACAGCAATTATTGCATGGCGAGCTTCCTAAACTCCATTTCGTGTAAGAAGCTAAATTAAGAGTGCCAATAATATGAGGCAGTACACATAATGAAAAGAAAGAACCCTTAAACTTGACTAATTGAACCTAATTTTATGTGCTGAAGAGAAATGCTTTGCTGCGGCAATCATGGTGGCCTCTGGCCCAGTAGCACTGGTTGAGACAGCATTTTCACCTTTACCAGATGATGAGATTGAGAACCACCAAGTGATCAAGGGACTCAATATTGATAAGTCCCTACTACTTTCTCTCTTGCCCTTGTAACCCATCTTATTGCTTATCAAATTAGTGTGACTTGGCTTCTAGACAATAAGACAAACCTTTTTTTTCAGAAACACTCAGAAAATTAAACAACAGAAAGTGTTGTGTGTGGAAGAGTGGTTGATTTGTTTGCTGTGCATTGTGAAACCCATCTTTGCCTTTATATAATCTCAGATTACTTGGGGTCTAGGCTAAGTTTAAGTATCAATTTGACTTCACTGGTTCAAAGGGAAAGATCCCAACAAATGGGTAGATTATGACGTTTGTTTGTACAACTTGAAGCCCAAGTCTTAGCACTGGCATAAAATGATATTGAGCAACTTTAACCTGCTGTGCTGGCACCCAAAGTCAAAGATTTGCATAGAGAAACTCCCAGGTGATTTGGAAAGCACAAATTAAACGTGTGACAAAGACATGAACTCGTTCTGAGTGAACAGTGGTCTTTGTTGACAATAGAAAAAGAAGTAAATGGATGAAATTGCTTACCACTTGCGAACTACATCATCGATCAATTATATTTGTGATCCTTTCAATTGTGAAATGTTTGGTCAATGAATTCTTCAGTCAAACGCGGGAACTGTAATTCTTCCCTGATGAAACGACTAGGAAATTCATCAAGAAAAAAAGAAAAGAAAAAAATGAAATCAACAATAATTTTTTAATTATAACTATTTTGAATCTTGATAATCAAGATTCAAAACAATTATAATTGAAAAGACAAACTGTCTTGATCAGTATAAATTATCGACTAATAAGTAAAGTAATACCTCTGAAAAGTTGGTCATGGTTGTTAATTGGTTGATCTACCTCTGAAAAGTTGGTCATGGTCATTAATTAGTTGATCTTCAGTGATGTCCTGTGCGTATAAAACCTAAAATCATGAAATGTTGGTACACTAACCGAACTGTTCATAGTCATATAAACTAACATTAATGTTGAGTCTTCGTCATTTTTGTGTCTCTTTATATAAGCGTGCAACCATTATATATATGATGATACTGAATTTTCCAGGGCATGCATCGAGACAACAGCTCAAAGATGCCATATATACATGGACTACTATTTGACATGAATGACCCTGCTGTTTTTGTGCCATTAATCAAACAAGTTAGCTTTGTATGCAGCAAGAACTTAAGGGATTGTTGTAAATATTGGGTTCCATGCATGTCACCTCCTACTGTTCAAAGAACTGACTATTACGAAATATTTCCATAATGGGCTGTCTATTGTAATATGCCTTGACGACATCAGGTCCATACCATTTTTGTGTGGTTTGGCCCATATCATTGTTAAGATATCAAAATACTGAACCAAGTCCTAATAACCTTGGGTTCTGTTTAGGAGAGAGCTCCATAAAGACCCAAAATAAATGAACTAACTAATATCCAATTTAGGAAGAGGTTGGGCTTGGGCTTGAAATCACAGCAAAATCAAATGGACCCCAAGTCCCCAACAAAAGTATTGGAAGCACTTTTCTGTTTTCTTAAACCATGTAGCAATTACTAACATATATGATAATATGGAGAAGACGAGTCTCGATGTTCACGGTTGAGAGACCTTCTGATACACCCCCGTGTGCATGAAGGTTGATACACGTGAACAGTATACTATTCCAATAGACTCTAGCACAGGGCCCAACGCCGCCTCAAAAACCGGGCTCTGGCGTCTGAATAATAAGAAAACAAGCAGAAGATGCCAGCTGTCTGTCTCTGACTGACCAAATAAAGCAAATTCCATGTGCTTTCCTTCTTTCACCGCCCACCGGAACACTCTGTACACCCTCCTCGTATACGCTGACACTGCTCAGCCAACCAGGTGACCACACTTGATGCGTGTTCGTACACCGTATAATACTGGAGGAATTTTGCACTGCCACGTGGTCGATTGCTATTGACTCGGATTTGTTAATTATCGTTTGTTTTGACACAGAGAATCAGAGATACATACCATACAATGTATTCAGACGCCGGCCAACCGGTGTGGCCCTACGGTATGGGTTTTGAGGATTTCCCTTACTCTATTAGTTGTCCGTGATAATGTGATATTATTATCAGAGTTCGGACCAATGAATGTGGCACAAAAATAGATTCCAAATCAAAGCGTGGCAGGCTTATTATTATGATTTAATTTTTAAATACTCAATGCTTCTCGAGCCAAATTTCACAAATAATTACAAGATATTCTTTCTTTTTCCTCGCCAAAAAAATGTCTTTTTAAGTCTTAACACACAATTGATGTGTTATTACCTGTTTTATCGCATTAAATTTGCATCCTGATCGTCAAATAAGGAATCAATGCGATAGCATTTCGGTATTTTAAAAAAACAAACAAATAAAACAAAAAAATAAGAAAATAATGATAATAGAGATGACAATTACATGTGAGAAAAGAGAGAAATATATATGAAATGTAAATATACGTTATCTTAATGTCACGTGACATAATAATATGATATTATTAATCTATTTAAATTATAATAAATGTACGATTTTAAATATATTTTTAGAATTTAAAATTTTTTAAATTAATAATTTTATATGTAATGATATAGTCACACATAATAACATTACTTATTATACCACGAAGTGTTAGAATTACACACTATCATTTCTCTTTCTT